>OW679194.1:250010437-250264823 GCA_940337035.1 Agriotes lineatus
CTGCAAAATCCATGTTGATTGCTGTCTATAAATCCCTTCACTCTAAAAAAATGATCCAAAATGATTTAATAAAGAGATCGACCTATAATTATCAACTTTTGTTTTATCTCCTGATTTATGTACAGGCGTAATCTGTGCTACCTTCCAAAGTTTGGGGTATTTACCTAATGAGATACAATGATTATACAATATATGCAGAGGCACACAAAGACTTGGGCAGGATCTCAAGAAAATTGTAGGAGACCCATCGGGACCAGGCCCCTTTTTAGGATCAAGATCAGATAACCCTTTTTTAATACTCTGTTTTGAAATATAATTTAAAGTATAACATTGTTGAGGCTGGATAGAGCCAACCTGAGATGGAGTGTCACAGGGTTCAAAAACGCTGCTGAAGTACTTGGAAAATATCTCACAAATGTCATTACTGTTAAAGGCTTGTAAATTATCATATGACATTTTATTTGGCAGAGATTTACTGTTTTTCTTATTATTTATAAAATACCAAAACAATTTTGTATTTTTGTTTATATTTTCCTCTGTTCCCCCGATGTATTTATTGTAATCATTTTTAATATTAACTTTAACCTTTGCTCTGAGGCTAGAAAAACGACTATAAGCAGCAGCATTTTTATAGGTTTTCCACTTCCTGTGTGCCTCTTCTTTATCTTTAATAGTCTTTATTGTATTTTTTGTGAACCATAAGGGATACCGCGTTTTTTTAATAACTATTTTAGAAATATAAGTATCTACGATATTATTTCAAATTTTGTAAAACATCCCAACATTTTCATCAATGTCGCCAGAGCTCAAAATACTATTACAATTATATTCTTTAATCTTTTCATTAACAACAGCATAGTCTGCATCGCAGAATTTTATTTTTACATATGAATTAGAGAGAAGATTTTTTTCATACTTTAAATTAATTAAGATATCTAGTGAGACATGATGATTATCTTGGGTTACAAAAGGATTTTCACACTTATATACGTTGATATTCAGTGATTCAGACAAAACAAAGTCTAGAATTTTATTATTTACATTTGAAATATTATTAAATTGCTTAAGATTATTAAGAAAAAACCAATCAGAAAAACATTGACTACTGGAATCCATACCATTTTGTGGAAGAAGGTCATTGCCACCTTTATTAAATGTCTAAGTTAGGTTTGGCAGATTAAAATCGCCTACCGGTAAAAATTTATTTTTACTGTTTTTGACAAAAATATTTTCTAATTTAGATAAAAAAGCCAAATAATTATTGTACGACGCATGAGGGTGTATATACACAGTCCCAATAAAAAGTTTCTTGCCTCCCTTTAAGGTCACGGACACCCATATATCCTCTATAACACTGTTAACATTGCACCATTTTGATACACACTCAGCAGAAAGAACATCCCAAATTGCAATCATCACACCACCCCCGTCACTTTTGCCGCTAACCACTGGATTTTTGTCCAGACAAAAAAACATTGTAATGTGATGGAAACAGTTCTGATGTTAGAACATCCGGTTTTAACCACGACTCCGTGATGAATATACAGTCATAATTTGAAGCACAAGTAGCTTGGTAAAAATCAGCAGTCTTAGTTCTTAAACCCTTTGTATTTTGATAAATTAAAAAAGTGTCTCTCATAGAAGCCATTTTGATTAGAGATGATACGTAAGAAGTTCGTTCTATATAAAATTATTCCCGTAAACGAGACAGCACATTTTCGTTCGAAGCGTAAATAGCCCGAGAAGCGTCATCCTTCTTAACAAAAATTTTCATTTCTTTTACCCAGCAGTATTTATAATTTGTGATTCTAGAAAACTCACGTGCCTTTTTATAAAGTATCTTATAGTAATGGGATAGATGTTCATTAATGGACACCTTTGCGTCTTTTCCAAAACCCAGATTTTGAGTATTTAAACCTGGATCTCTATGTTTTTGGCGGCATTTAGAAACTCGGTTTTTTTGCCTAGTGAGGAAAATTTCACGACAATATTCTTTGGATAGCTCCCTAAGGAATCGCCAGAAACTGTGCGACTCGGTGCGAAGTGACAATATCATCATTACGCATTACTATGCTTATTTCCGAAGCCACTTTAAGGACTACCGAGAGAATGTTTTCGCCTTTTTTTCTCGGGAATGTCACAAATTTCCAAGTTGTTGATTTCACCTTGTT
Source organism: Agriotes lineatus (assembly GCA_940337035.1). NCBI lineage: Eukaryota > Metazoa > Arthropoda > Insecta > Coleoptera > Elateridae > Agriotes > Agriotes lineatus. Next base: position 250,012,609 of record OW679194.1, read on the forward strand.
GTTGGAAGAATTCAAATTCGGTCCGGAGAAGTCAACATTCATTTTTAACAGTTGTTAGCTCTTGCTGCATATCTTCGACTTTCTTAGAGACTCAAATTTTCCATTTGAACATTAAAATCGTCGATTTTTTCACCACAGAATTTTACCGAGTCCGTCAGAGCAGATTGTTCTGTCTTCAATCCCGACAAATCGGTCATCATGGAATTCACTTTCATTATCACTTGTTTCAACAAACAGATTGCGCCTTAAGAAAAGTATTGGTATCAAACTTAGTATTTAATTATGGTTTTAACCGCACTAAAAAGCAATCAAACCAGGAGAAACGAGTTCACGTGCGTATACCTGGTTGACCCGTTAAAAAATTATGGGATATAAGGGTACGTACTGTGACCAAAATTGATTGTTTTTCAGTTGATTTAGATAATCATCTTTGCATTTTGTTTCAGACTGTTTGAAGAAGACGATGCTCAAGTAATACTGTTTAGTTTGCTTTAGCCAGGAAGCATTTCTACGACAAGCTGTAGTTTCCCTTGTAATTTTTCCCAAAATCTTGTCAGCTGTGGAGGCTGCAAATGCCATCTGTGCATAGTAGCTTTTGTCCGTACTGAACCCGCTAACAAAATTTAGCAGGTGTTAAGAACCAAGAAGGTATTATATTTCCCAACGAAACATATTTCTGAAGTTTTTTCTATCCACCCTTCACCAATTTTTTTCGTGTGGTGCACTTTCCTCCGGAAAATTGATTTTTAGCAGATTCGGTTTTTTCAGTCAGGCATAGATTGTTACTATTGTTGTAAATTATAATAAATGCTATCTTACGACAGGTTAGAAGGGGTTAGAAACTGTGGTAATGGAGCCTCAATAGGTCAGTGGTTTCCGCCGCTGCAGCCAGGGTCATAATTAAACACGGAACATTTACTTAAGTCAAGATAGTTAAAATTTTGGGTAAACCTAGACAAAAATAATATAAAGCAAATTTTTTGTACAGATTATAATTGAGGGCTAAATAGTAATATACTACATGTCCTGGAGAATCCCCCTTCCGCAACCCCCTTTTTTCGTCCCCCAAACCCCCCACTTTTAATATTTTCGTGATTGTCTCGAAAACTAACCACTTTAAGGAAAAATGTCAAGTAAGCATTTTTGAAGCTGACAAAATTTCCCTTCCAACGACGTATTGCGAGTCCATGTCGTACCACGTGGTACACACCAGTGGCGTATCAAAGGAAAGTCTGCCCCGAGAAACGCACAAATATGTTTTTGAACGTCTGAGGCTCAGAGTCTACAATTTTAACCGCTTTATCGTACAATTGTTGATCAAAAGTTACTATGCAGTTCTCTTGTCCCAGCTGTCGAGTTTCTTTTAAAGCAAACTTCAAAGCAGAATAAATAGTGCTTGGATCAGTTGGAGACATATTAATAAAAAATAAAATTGTAACACTTGTTTTTTCATATTCCATGTATCCATTAAGCGCTAGTTTCATTGTTCCTCCCCAAGATGGTAGTTTTACGACTCCTAAAAACCAAAAATCAAATTGTACCAAACAACGATATTCATACTAAATATGATCATATACCTGCCCAGTTGCTAGACAACCATAATAGATCCAAAGTTTTTGCACGTTTCATTAGATTTTTCATTTCTGTATTACCGATTTTAATGTCTCTTGCTATAACATTTTTCAATGCAGGTGTCTTTGGTGCTTTGTACCAACTGATGGAAATGTCATCTTTCTCTGCTGCTGCTGCTGCTGTAGAAGAAACAATGTCAATTTGACGAGCAATCGATTTTGGTGTTGCAGGTGGCGAAAGAGTAGTCAATCGAATACCTCCCAAACTGTGAAATGTGCCATGGCCAGTAAGAGTTTTAATATTAAAATCTGTTTTATCAAAGCAGTACTGGACAAGACTATTTCCGCTGACATCCGTCTCGGCATTGTCTTTTATTTTGCAGTTTTCATATCGATATGTTTCGTTGTAGGTCACCGAAAAACCCCAATTGTTTAGGAAGTCCACGATCTGCCTGGAGCCAAATTCTCTATGGATATATACACCAATACGAAGTAAAGTTGGAGATATGAATGACCTTGGTCGACATGCGCTTATTATTCCCTGACCTATAGCTGCCTTTTTCGTATCCTGGCGTTCATTTTCTACATTTTTTAATTTCATAATTGTCTCCAGTAGCGTGTCTAAACTTTTGGGAATATTGCATAAAACTGAGGATTTTTCTGCGGGTGGATAAACGCTGCAATCATATACGGCAGCACGTATATCTTCTCTTATGATTTCTGCAGCTTTCTGAACTACCCTCAACCTTTCATCTTGCTCACTGTTTTGTAGTTTCGGAGTATACCAAGATTTAAACAATATTGAATCTACATTATCTCTGAAATTCAAAATTGTTCTTTTTCCTGTAATTTCGGTGATACATATTCGTTGTCCAAAATAATCGACCAACTTCCTTAGAAACTGTTTTCGAGAGTAAGGCTCGCAATCCATGTCGTTTATGGAAAACTGGCACTCATCAGAATTTTCAACAGACTCACAAACTTTCAAGAACGCCTCATGCTTCTGGTTATCGTTCGGTCGACCTCGCGAATCTCCAAGTTTTTCCAGCTTTCTTCCCGAAGAGAATAGGAGACGGCAGTCCTTGTGATATTTGGCTTCAGCCGCAACCAGATCTCCGCAAGTTCCGACGCGAATCAGAACTTCTTCACCCCACTTGTCCGTTCTGGCGACAGCTTCAGACATAATTTTTTCTTTAATCAAAATAGTAGATACTTGTATGATTGTTTTCCGGTTGTAATACTTTTTATTTTTTTCTAATCTACTTGACGCCGGCTTACCGCAAAATAAGCAAACCTCTTTAATGTTATAATCCGGAATTTCAGAACGAAAGGTGGGTGCTGCAGTCGAGCATGATTGCTGTGACGGTCCAGCTTTTTCAGTTTGTTCTCGAATTTGTTTCAAAATTGTATCATTTCTCGTGTAGGATTTTCTAAAAACAGAAACAATCATCAATTATCAAATTTTTACCTTCCTATACTAGCCCGCAATTGCGTATGATTATTCAAATTTTAATTCGTCAAAATAAAAATAATAAAAATTAATTCGTCACCTGCATTCCTGATGCAGTTCGATTGATTTCACGTTCTTAAAAATGTCACGTAAACCATCATAACGCTTTTTCACTAGCAGTCAGTAATGTTTTTAGTCCTTTTTCACCAAATTTAGTAATAACACGCTCACTTAGTGGCAGTTTACACAAAACACATTTCTCCATCTTCAATTAAACAATATAAAAAAACTAGCAACCAGTCAGACAAATGTCTCATTTAATAAAACAAAAAAGACCGTCCCGAACAGACCAGCGTCCCGGACAGACGGAAATCACGTGATTTCTCGAAAACCGGAAGTGTCACGTGACTGAAATTCGGTTCCTGACCTGGCATGACCATTCCAAACATATAACTTTCATAACTTTTTTCTCTATCTCTTACGGTTTGGCTGCTGAAACAGCGTCCCGGACAGACAAAACAGCGTCCCGGACAGACAAGTCTATTAGATAAAGGATGTAAGCACAGAAATATCGGAAGACTAGATCTCTCAAAGAATGCCGCCGCACAAGTGAAACATTACGCAATAGACAAATAATAAATAGCGAAACCGGTTTACGTAAAGCTGAGAAGTCTCGGATAAACTTTTAATTTTTTTTTTGGCTGAAGTAATTGCGATGAACTTCTACAAGATTCGCAAGTAGACCACCTTTTAATGGTAGTTTTAGAGAAAAATATGTTTCTTCCAAAAAAATTATGCTTAGATAAAAAAAACTGAGAATAAATAGCAAAAAGTATATTTTTTAAAAGTAACCCTTCACTTCATACGCCAGTGGTGTGTGCCATGTGCTACTGAATATGGATTGCGATACGTCATTGGAAGGAGAATTTTATCAGCTTCAAAAATGCTCACTTGACATTTTTACGTAAAGTTGATAGTTTTCGAGAAAATTACAAAAATATTAAAAGTGGGGGGTTTGGGGGCAAAAAAGGGGGTTGCGGAAGGAGGATTCCACAGGACTTTTAGTATGTTGCAATTTAGCACTCAGGCATGATCTCTACCAAAAATCAGCTTTATATTATTTTTGTCTAGGTCAAATGGTATCTTGACTCGGGTAATTGGGGCATGAGTTCGACTCCTGGCCAGTGGGTGCGTTGGATCGTTTTTACATAGTATTAATGTCACCGTTATATTCTAAATAAGAACACGCGAAGGTTAACAAAGCGTTGATTAAACCATAGCTGCAAAACACCATCCAAATATATTTACTGCGTGTAATTTTAGAAGACCAAACATTTTCGGAGAAGGGCACCATGAATTTAAATACCCATTGATAATTATGTTTGCAGTTCAGGAACCCATTTGTAAATCTATTTTGCAGTAGTTGGGATGAGTTCTGCTTCTTCTTTTTTTCGTGTGCCATGTCCTGTTCTCCTGACAGTGGCGATTGTTCTCAGTTTAAAATCTTAATTTAAAAGTTAAATGTCATACAATAATGACCACCTCTTTACATTTTCTTACAGTTCCATTTTCAAGCATATCTTTAATATGCATTTATACGCGCTTGGTGACGACGAAAACTGTTACAATATTTATTAAAACATTGTCGAATACCAAAACTAAAGACATATTAAAGAATTTAGGTATATCTGTGGGTATATATATATAATGCAGCTGATGAGTATATGTAGCAGCGTATGTCAATTTTCCATGCATAATTATTGTGCATGTTAAGCCACGCAACTGGTATTCTTTCGCATTCCATTTATCCAATAGAAGCAACATATTTCTCTTCTTGAAATGTGCAGTTTATGTGGAATCTAGACTTGGCCCATTAACTAAAGTACAGTAATTTCAGTTAGATAAATCTAACGCTCTAACTGATGGCGTGCTGAATACATTTATTTAAATGTAGTCCTTACACGGTACTGCGTGGTCTACTGTCAGTACTTAAATTTTTATCACTACTGTAGAGTAAACGGGGATTGAATATAGATGTGCGCTTTAATTTATTTGCACTAAATTGTCCAATAATCAAATAAATTCCAGCGATTTTCACTTGTGATATAAAGACGAATCAGTTACCTAAACAAGTTTACTCGGCTAGACTATTGCCTCTGGCACTCTTCACAATTAGAAAATGCGATGACGTTTCTAGGTCATTTAGTGGACTTTTTCTGTTTCTCAGTAATCCCAACAAACGATAAAACATTCATAAATAAACAACCCGTTCGTAGGGCAATTAAATTTAAAATACATATATCAAGCTGTTCAATAGTCTAAGATCAAAAGTATTGTGCTATCTAGAAGAAAAAAAGTACAGAAATAAGGTTGCAAAATAAATAAACTACGGAATTTTGTAATTAAAATTCAAGCTATACATACATCAAAAGCAGTCTCACAGTGTATTGAATGTCAAAAAAAAACAATAACTATTGTCGTTCCAAAAATAAAATGCTCAGACATACGTACTGTTTACAAAAACATCAGACTGACAATGTGAAGGCTACCCCGGAAACTAAAGACGTAAGCACTCGAAACGATTATAGATGTTTATGAACCACAGAGTAGTATGAAGAGAAGTGCTATATTATATCCTGTACTTAATAATTTTTTCTTCTATTTCTCCATTCTTGATTATTATCGTCCCTAAATATTCGTACTTTTCCACATAGTACATAGTTCGACTCCCTTGTTTGATAGAATATTCCTCCCGCTGCTCGGTCGGATTATTTAAACTGTCAAACTGACACTCTTTTATTATTGTGCAACAAGTTATCGACATATAACCCGATAATATCGAAGTACTTACAGTATTACTATTGATTATATTAGCCCTTCGGTCATTATGGGATGAATGTTATAATAGCCTATTCTTGTTCTGCTTCTTATTTCATTTTTACACATTTTAATTATGCTTTTCAAGTAAATTATAAACAGCGGTGGGCTTAAGCTGTCGCCTTGTTCAACCCCTCCATTATTAAGATTTTTGTCCGTTTAGCTATACTACTCCACGACTCTTTTGTATACATATTCGATTATTCTTAGAAGCTTCAGGTTTGTTTGTAGTTCTTCCAGTACCTTCCATATGTGCTTTCTACCGCTGGAAAGTGTAGAAATGTCAGTTACTATGTGTTTTTTATCAATCAACTTCTTTATTATCTGCCTGTATCTGATATTGTATTTATCTACGTGAGCGAAAAGGCGTTTGTTCGTCTTTTAGCTTCTTTTCAATTTCATTTCATTTTTGACGTTGCTGAAGGCCCCCTTGACGCCGAAACTAGACCTACGGACGACTTAAATAAGGTAAAATCTATTTTAAATCCACCTACGCAAATCAATACCCCCAATATTAAAATGTTTCTCCTGCGAAAACAACCTTTACCAAACAAACCTCGTCCGCTAAAAGCTATTCTAAATACTGCATCCGACCCTATTGAAGTACTTCGCAATAAGAAGTATTTGAAACTGGATGGTAAGAAATTATCAGTTACATCTAATAAAACACCAATGCAACAAGAGTATATGAAAAAACTTCGGGAAGATCTTGAAAATTTTTTTAAACTCGGTGAAAAAGATAGTACCATTCGCTATATACGTGGTGTTCCAAAAATAGTCCCAACAAAAAACTAAGACAACTGCAGTGCTATTATCAAAACACTCGTAGCCTAAGAAATACAACACAACAGTTGTATCCTTCAACGATGGACGGAGAATTTGACATTATTGCCATAACTGAAACTTGGTTATCCAGTGACTTTTCAAGTGCTGAATATTTTAGTCCATCTATGTACTCCGTCTGTTAGACGCGACCGCCCTTTTCATCAAGTAGGACTCTCTCGTGGTGGTGGAGTACTTTAAGCTCTCAAAAGTAATATAGTTGTTGAACAAATGGATCTGACTGAACTATTAAATAGTCTTAACTTAGTAGATATAGTAGGCTGTAAATGTACCATTAATTCTTTGTGTTTTTATGTTTAAGTTATATATATTTCACGCACTTCTAACAGCTGATACTCTAGAAATTCAATTAGACTATTTTAGCAAATTCCATCTGCATACTAAGCACCTGATACTTTTTGGTGATTTCAACATACCAGATGCCACTAATAATCTTATAGATGATACCTTAAACCGCTTATTAAATAATTTCTCAAATCTTAATTTAAATCAACACAATAATGTCAAAAACTATCAAGGAAAGCTATTAGATCTTATTTTTTCTAACATTTCCTGTAAGGTAACTAGGGACAATACACCTTTTGTTACTGAAGATGCTTTTCATCCTGCATTAAAGACTTGTGTAAATTTAAATACTAATCCGTACACTAATTTTATTGCAAATCTAAATAACAGGTCGTACAACTTTAAAAAAGCTGACTTTCCATCACTTTATAGTTCAATGCTCACTGTGGATTGATCAACCCTGCAAAATTATACTGACGTTAATTTAGCATGCGACAAGTTTTACGAAATACTCTATTCACTATTTAATATTTATGTATTACTACACAAAAATAGATCCTACAAACATCCTGTATGGTTTACACCTGAAATAGTTGAAAGCCTTAAAACTAAAATAAAATTGCACAAAAAATATGGTAACACTGGATCTCTTGAATACTATAATGAATTTAAACGCCTTAGAAGTCACGTTAAGAAAAAATATAAGAAGCATACACTATATACACTCGTAGCGCAGAACAGTCTACAGGTAAGGATCCAAATCAACTCTGGTAGTTCATTCATAATAAGAAAAACGCTACCAGCATACCCGGTACTACATACAACGGCAATATAAAATATTCTACTTCTCAACATATAGTAGATGGTTTTAGACAGTATTTTAACAGTGTCTATCAACCTTTTGAACATACCGACAATATTCATAAGCTTGATCTCTCCTGTTATGATAATCTACCCTGTATCAATCTCATTTCCATTTCTGAAAACGATATCATTTTCGCCATCAAGAAACTGAAAAACAAACCAACTGCTGGTTTTGACTAAGTGCCTAGCTATATCATCAAAGACTGCACAAATGTTCTTACTTCTCCGCTTTCAATCATCTTCAATTTAATCTTAAAAAGGTCGACATGTCCTCAAATCTGGAAAATTGCACCTGTTTGTCCCATCTTTAAGAATGACAATATTTCCAATGTTACGAACTACAGGCCCATTGGTATTCACTCTAACTTTTCCAAAGTATTTGAAATTATTCTGTACAAACACATATATAACTAGTAGTGTGAAACATGTCGTATCATCTTTCCAGCATGGATTCATGGAAGGCCGTTCCACCATCACTAACCTTTGTAGCTTTTCGCAATTTGTTTTTAAACAATTAGATAATCAAGGCCAAATCGATGTTGTTTATACAGATTTATCTAAAGCTTTAGGCAGGATAGATAATAGTATCTTACTTTAAAAACTACATAGCATTGGTGTTAGTGACACAAATGTCGCACTATTCAAGTCGTATTTATAAAATAGGCCACACTGTGTTGTGTATAATGGATATAAATCTACTCAATATATTCCCACATCCAGAGTGCCCCAGGGCTCTAGTCTGGGGCCCTCTTATTCATCAACGATCTCAGTTATCAATTGCAGTGTAATGTACTGATGTTTGCTGACGACGTAAAAATATTTTCATCAATTGCAAGTCACCATGAGGCTATTAACCTTCAAGCCGACCTTACCATACTTTCCAACTGGTGTAACACAAATAAGTTAAATGTAAATGTTAGCAAATGTAAAATTGTTACGTATTCTCGTAAAATCAATCTAATCCTTTTTGACTACACATTAAATTTAGAATTGTTATCTAGACTACACTCAATAAGAGATTTGGGTGTGGTATTTGATGCTGAGTTTAGGTTTGTAAATCATATTAATGAAATTGTGTCTTCTTCTTATAAAATGTTAATTTCATAGTACGCAGCTGTAAGGAATTTAAAAGTATTTCTACTGTTATGGCATTATATTTTGTTTTTGTACGTTCAAAATTAGAGTACGCAAGTATCATATGGAACCCAATTTTTGAATGTCATATAAAGTCTATAGAAAATGTACAAACAAAACTTAAAATATTTGTGGTTCAAGGTGTACCATGTCTACCGCCTAGGGGTTTTGAGCACTTAACCTTACTAAATACATTTAATATTGATTCATGTGAACACAGAAGGGTACGTATCAGTTTGACTTTTCTCTTTAATTTGCTACATAATAAAGTTGAATGTTCATATTTGTAGCAAAAGTTAAACTTTCACGTGCCTCCAATATATTCTAGACAGTCATCGCTGTTCTATTTACCTAGCGCCCGAACTAATATCATATTTAAATACCCTATCATTTGCAGTAATTATAACCGTATAAGCAGCCAATGTGACATCAATAATTGTATATTACCAAAAATAATAGAATTTATTGGTGAATAGATAAATATATTTAAGTTATTAGTTATTCTTAAAATAAATATCAAAATAAATTAGAATTTATGATTAGTTACTAAGTTATAATATGTTATACTTACTCTTACTGGTTATCCTTATATTTGATTTTATTGTAGTTCGCACTTTACGTTATTTTCTAATATTGTCTTGTTATTGGCTATGCTGTTAGACAATAAATGCATATTATTATTTTTTTAAATAATATTTGAGTTAATTTTCAATGCTAGTGGACATTTTGCCTTTTACTCATCGCAGTTTGTTGTGTCTCGCTCTTTATGTATCTGCAAAATTAGGTTTTTTCCAGCCTGTTGGTACCTGTTCTGTATCCCATACTTAGAAGATATTTTTAATTAATTTTACTATTCGTTCTCTACCTTCATTGAATAGTTCTAGAGTGATATGATCTTCTTTTGAACTTTTCCACTTCGTGTATTTCTTTAGGCTACTTTAACCCCTGCCTATGTTATGGTGTGTTCTTCTTTCATATTTCCATTTTCTCCTTCTGCTTTTGTTCTTTGAAATAACATCCAAAAGTTGTACTACTAGCCAAGTCAATACATTGTTTAGCAGAAATCACTGACACACTTTTATATCTACAAACTGCCCTATTTACCATCCAGTGCTCTAAATACTATATACATGTGCTATAGAAAACAGAAAACAGAATTTAGGTTAGATATAAAATTTAGGTGAAAAATGGAACTCGTTCAAAAAGAGGACAATTTTATTGTTTTAGATTGTACGAAATACAACATGGTAATACGGAACTGTCTCATTAAAAACTGGACGAATGGTGCCCTTATACTATATAAATAACCACAGCTTTGCATTTGAAATTAAATTTTTAAAGTGATATTCAAATTTGGTATTAGTTGGTGAAGGCCTATAATGAATCGCACAGATAATTCGCTATTTTTTCACCACCTTGTGCATAGACTAGAGATGCACCACATAACAGAGGAACACTTAAATTTACAACAGCTTTTCAATTCTCAATACTCTGATAGCTACTGCAAATATTATCATACTTTACAGCACCACACCAAATTAAGTAATTTTTATTAAATTTAATTGTCCTGTGTACAATAGCTGTAATAAATAATTGCTTGTAAGTTGTTCAAATGTGTCACATTCTAAATGTCATTGATTTATCTATGTTTGTTGTACTTTTTACTTCACATGAATTCCTATGTCATCTTTAGTTATGCACGTACTGTGAAGAGTGGCAAGTGAGAATGTTTCTGTAGGCATTTTGTCGACGGTATCGTTTTTTTCGACGTCGCAGAGCGATGGGGTCCTTATAAACTCGAGTTTGTAACGGTCCTGACCTGTTATACTTCAGCTGCACTATGTTAATTAATAATTTTCCGATGTACTGGGGGACAATTAGCCCTATCTTTCTTACTTATCAAAGAACTTGGGTGAAACTTGTTAGAAAGATATTCAACATAATTTCGGATTGAGAGACAGATCTAATCAAAATGGCCAATTTTCGGTTTCAGCGGAATTATCATTAACTTCGTCCTGTATATTTTATGTTTTTCGGAATCTACGACTCAAATTACATAGGACAGATTTTTCAAATTTGCTTAGGTATTACCCAAAAATATTTTAAAAATATATTAATTAAACATTTTTCAGTTTTCGATAAAGTTGTGAATGATGCATATCGTTAGATTGGTAATTAAATTTTCTATCTAATAGCGCATGGTCCTTGGTAGGTGTTATTTAAAAAATGATTTTTTTTAATCCTGATTAGTAAACTTTATTCGTTCATGATGGATTTGTTATTGATCAAATTGATGAAATCGCTATTATTACTGCCTTCTATGAAAATACAAATTTTTGTTTCGAAAATGAAAATTTTCCAAGACCATGGTATTCAATTTGAGTCGTGCATTAAAAAAATCAAAATATATAGGGTAACCTAATTTAAAAGCACATTTAATAGCACATCCCGTGAAATAGGAAGTAGACAATTTTAACTACGAGGAGCGTTCAAATATGAATTATAATTTGAATTGCGCGCCAAAAGACAAAGACATGCAAAGAAGTTGTATACATTAATTAATGCTCTGGAACAAGTCCTAACTTCATTCAGTCGTTAAGTCGTCACAATGCATTTTGGTTCAATTGACAAGCATAAGTGAAGTGGAAGTGCATTCAAGCGTCGAACAGTGCATTATTAGTAAATTTCTTATCAACGAAGATATCAAACGATAAGAAATTTGTGTAAGAGTTAAAAAACAGTTTGATGCGCAACCACTATCAGACATAAGCGTTTATAAAAGGAGTAAAGCGTTTAAAGATGGCTGCAAAGGTGCGGAGAATGAACCGTATTCTCGCTGCCGTCCACAACATTGACAACAGAAGAGAATGCAGACAGAGTAAAATGCACTTATTTGAAACGATTGTCGATTTACAGTGAAGGACATTACTTCTGCATTAAATATCAGTAGGGGTAACTTGACAAAAACGGAAGTTCTCTGTCTGCGTCTTACAGGATAATGCTCGACCCCATTTCGCTATTCACACGCTGACTACGATTCAAAAATTGAATTGGACCATGCTGTCCTATGTACCATACATTTGGATCTTGCTGTATCAGTTTCTTATTTGTTTGGACCCTTAAAAGAGTTTCTAAGAGAAAAATACCTAATTGTAATGAAGAAGTAATCAAAATTGTTCCAAAATGGGTGCGATAGCACCCAAAAGAATTTTTTCCCGTGGAAACTTCCTGAAAGATGGCACCAGTTTTTTAAAAGAGAGGAATACTGAGTAGAATAATGACATAATATACATTAGACTCCTTGTGTTTGTTTTTTAATAAATATTAAATTATAGTTTAAATTTGAACGCTCCTCGTATATCTCTCCGCTAATCAGAAATTCTGTCTGGTGTCTCCGTATCAAATTTCAGCCAAATCGATTCGAGGTCCCGGGTGGTGTAGCTTGAACAAGCGTCCACGTTCAATCAGTAGAGTTAAACAACGCTGTTTCTGGTCAGAACTTGGATGAGAGTTCCACGGCTGCACCTCTCGGCGCCTCGTGGTACGGCTGTCGCGGAAATAGTTGGTCCCGCGTCATAACAACATCATGACAGTCGTTAGTGACGTTAGTGACAGCGACGCCTTTAATTGGCCTAACGGCTGTTGGCTGAGTGCGAAATAAATAAAGTAAATAAATAAAATAAAATAAAAATAAAATAAATAAAGAAGATATAAGCATGGCCCTAGTTGCATTGTCACCTGGTATAGCCACTTTGTGGGGCTATTTATTTTGTAATATTTAGATATTAGTGTATTTGTTCAGTTTATTTGAATTTAAATAAGTAAATTTTAAAAGCACTGCGTTGCGTGGCCGATTAGCGGAATTTCGCAGGCAAAAAGTGCAGTTGTTGCAATTTTGGTAAAAGGCAAGCGAAAAAAAAAACGAAGTGCCCCCGAGAAACGGAGTTTATTAGCGGCTTAAGAGTAGCAAGATCTAGTAAGTTTTTCTTGCGGCTAGAAATGAGAGGCTCCAAAAAGTGCATTTTTATCGCAAGGCGCTGAAGCAACACCTCATTTTTGAAAGTTAGTGCCGCCGACGGACCTCACTGTGGTTTTGGGAGTCAAAGAAATGCTGAGCACCTATATAGTAAACAGTATCTCCACAACAAAAGCTGCAGAACATACAGTAAGTAGTTCTCGCTTGCAAGCAAGATAAGGAGTCAGTCACAGCGAGAAATTTCGTAAGCGTCGCATTTGAACACAGGCAATAGGGTGAGTTACTTTCGCTTAAAACTGTGCCTTTCGTAAAATTGCATCAATTTAAATCACACATTCTAACGCGAAGATTTTTCGTTGGGTGTGTTCCAGACATTTGGGCGACTTGTGACGTCAGACACATAAGGCTTAAGATCGAGTATCAAATTTCTCCACACATTGTGGCCGGTAGAATCTTCGAGTGCAGCATTATTTTAAAACAATGACGGATTCAATACGATTTGAAAATTGTCAATGTCAGCTATCGTCATATATGCTAGTTACTCTAACTGTCAATTGCGTCTCCCGTGGTTTCGATTGTATTAATACACCGTACCGTGGCAGTTAAAACTCCCCACTATAAGAAACGACGGAGAGATTTGGTCAATTAAGTTTTCCATTTCAGCATATGTAAAGGGAACATTTGGGGAGAGACAGGTTACCAATAATTACACTTTAGTTTATACAGCTTCAAGCTGAATATTGATATTAATTATTTTTAAGTGGCAATTATTTTGGAGAAACTCTACCGTAAGTAACCCTGGCCTGTTTCTATTGAAAATTATGAAACTTCCTAGCGCTTGTTGCTCATTTTCCGTCACGTAGTTCTTTTGGAGACAGGCAATGTGAAGTTGATGATTTTTCAGGAATAGGAATGTGCTAAGATTGGTATAAAACACAATACAATTAAAGTGGATAATTTTGTACGAAGTTTTCATGACTTATGCCTTTACTGTTATGGTAAAAATATGAATGCTGCTTATGGAATTACTTTTCGAAGAGTTCTGTTCCTAAAAAGGCAGTTAAATTTAAGATTAAACGCATAATATCTTCGCAAAAGTGATAAAAGAAGTGAAAGTAAGATCCCCTCCACTGATTAAAGTATGTGAATTACAGACTTATTAACAAAAGAACGAAGAAAACCATAAAACATAAAGGTAAACAACCAACAGAGGTTAGGAGCGATAAGGGAATAAACCACGGTGCTCTTAGAGCAAGTTAACCTAAATAACATAAAATACAACTACGGTGAGCCGAGGCAAAGTCAACTACGGTGCTTTGAGATAAAGTCAACTACAGGGAGCTGAAGCAAAATTACCTACTGTGCTTTGATACAAAATCAGCCACAGTGTTCTAAGATAAAATTACACAAGGTGTTATAAAGCATTGTGAGGATGGAGGAGATATTGGAAGAGATGAAAAAGATAAACAAGAAGTTGAACAGAATAGAAGAAAGAGAAGAGCGTATAGAAAAGAAGATGGACGAAATAACAAAGGAAATGGTAAAAATCAAAGATGAAAACAATCAACTGAACAACGAAAACCAAAAATTAAAAGAAAGAGTAACAAAACAAGGAAGAAGAATAGAAGAAATAGACAGTGTACCATGTTAAAGGAAAAAATAAGAGTAATATTAAGAGAAATGCGAGTAAAGATAACCATGGAACAAGCGATAATCGAAATAAGAAGAATTGGAAAATAGAAAACTGGAAAATATAGGCCAGCAATAATGGAGTTAAGAGAATGGTCAAAGAAACTGGAAATATTGAAAGCGACAAGAAAACTTAAAGGAACAAGAATTTACATAGAGGAAGACTTCTCGAAAGACATTCAAGAACAAAGGAGAGAACTAGTAAAATACAAAAAAAAAATATCAGTGATAAATGGCATCAAACAACCCTCAAGTACAACAAGCTGATAGTGAATGGAAATACATACACTTTGGAACAATTACACTCAACAGAAATACAAGAACAAGCGAAGAAAGAAGTTCCACAAGAAGAAAAGACGAAAGAAGAAAAGGAAACCAAGATACGAAACACAACCGAGACGGCTACACCAGCCGCTGCAGGGATGGAACAAGAAGGCTCTAAGAAAGGTAGAACCCTAAGTCAACGATCACCAGATAGTGAAGAGGAACATCTTAGGGAGAAACTACTGCAAATTACTAAAACGGTAAACAAATAAAAAAACTATTAATACATAACAAAGGACTGTCAATGATAACGAAACAGGCTACAAATATAATGATCTTAAAATGGAACGTATAAACGCTATTAACACCAGGAGAAATTAATAAAAAACCAAGAATTAAGTATAGGGAAATACGTTTTTGAAGATGTGGAAATATACAAGTACCTAGGAATACTACTACACAGAAGGAATGGAAGAACAGATATTAAACAAAGAATCCTACTAGGAAATAAAGCATATTCGCAAATAAACAAACCTTGAGGGACAAAAAACTGAGCAAAAATACTAGGATAAGGACATATACAACAACTATAAGACCCATTGTCATATACAGCTGAAACAATAAACATTACACAGAAAGAAGATGAAGAGCTGATGGTTTTTGAGAGAAAAATTATCAGGACTATTATTAGACCCAAGCAAATAAAAGAGAAGAAATAAGACCGTTGTATAACTATGAGATTGACAAAATACTAAAGAAGGAAAATATAGTTACAAGAATGAAAGCACAAAGAATTGCATGGTATGGACATGTTATGCGAAGAGGAGAGGAAAATCCAAGCAGAGCACTATTAGTATGGACACCAACACAAACATAACCAAGAGGCAGGCCAAAAACAAAATGGAAGGAACAAGTGGAGAATGATTTAGGGATAGTGGAGATAAGGAACTGGTAGAAGTTAAGTAGTGACAGGAAAAAGTGGAGTGATATAGTAAAAATGACAAAGACATACACAAAGTTATAAGTGAGGAAGTGATATGTGGACTAATCCACAGCAATAATAGGATTTAGGACTGTTAAACAGCTACAATTTCTACGGAAATGTATAGCTTTTTGTATGTTTGTAATTGTCAGCTAATTTATTTCTCAGAAATTGGCAGGAACGTATGCTACGTAGATAGTATTCCTCAGTCAAATGTGCACTAGCATCACATGATATGGATGGAACGTGTTTGCTTTTAAAATGTTAAATACGGAATATTTGCTTATGCCTACAGTTCTTCCAGTTTCTCTTTGACTAGCAAGGAATTGTTTGTGACCAGCTCAGTCATTGCTGCTTAAATTTTTGGAGTAGCAACATGCATTCTAACTTTTGGTTTAGAGAAGCTTTCATCTTCGCGAAAATTCTTCTCCAACTATACGATCGCATTAGCAAATCTACATTATTTCTGGACTCTCCATAGATAAGTATCATATCTGCTTTTTCGCTTCCAGAATACATCGAGACAAAGCCCAAAATTACAAACTTGCTTATACTTAAGTTTTACAATTATTTTGACACTTTATTTGCCATAACGTCTTTGATTTTCGAATTATTTTTTTTATTTTTAAATAACGAGGCTAACAATGACTTTTAGTTATAACCATATATGTAATGTTAACACTACTGACCTCATTTGAGTGCGGGAAGTGAGTGCACTTCCCATCTCGGGCTGTAATATAGGTACTATTAAATTGTGTTCCCTACACGCTGTACCGTGATAAAAAAACACCGTGTATAGTTATGTATACAAAGAGAAATATTACTCGTAGATAACAGAACTTTCCACGTGGGTGTTATTAGTCGGCGTAAGTTAATTTTTCTGTTACCGGTACAAACATGTTGGTAATTATTTGTAAGCTTTTCAGCGGTGAGTTTGTCTGCTGGATACGTAGATTAATATTTTTTGATTGGATATACGAGAGGCAGCTAAAATGCTTGTTTGTTTCTACAAGATTGCAAATGATGGGCATATATAATTTTAATTTAATATCTGGAAAGCGGTAAGAAAGAGAGATTGATAAAGACGTTTTTAGTAACAGAAGAGAAATAAGGTTTGTTCGTTTGACAGTTTGTTGCAGTATTTTTGTCCGGTATTGGAGACTTATCGAGTTCACTGATCGGTGAATATGCAATATTGTATACACCTGCTTGTTTCGTGGGCTGCATATTACATATGCTGTAAAATTTCGTTTTATTAGGTATCATGCGGTGGTGGTGATGCTAACACCACTTCTTTGTTAATTGTAAGTAACTCACTATGGATTTCTATACTAAGAGACTTTCGGAAGCTAAAGGTGGTGTTCCACTTCCGATGTGATTTACGCGAAGTTCCAAAACAGAAGAAAATAACAAGGATCACTGAGACGTATTCACATGCTCAGTCTTAAGTTATGTTTATAATAATATAATATTACCTACAACCTGGAATGGGCCGTTATGAGTAATCTATTATTATCTACGTTTTACGTAGATAATTTATTCATAAAAATATAAACAATGATTTTGATGTAGACAATGTAAAGAATGTTGGCTTACACATAGCCATATTGTAATATTCGGTATTTAGAAGTTATGATTGATTTGCTTCATTAGCTCCCAATGACTTATTTGCTTATTTTGAATGTATATGTGCAGTTTCATTGTTTCATCATGCTTCTATGTATATTTTATTATTAAAACATGGTTGGGCGGGTCAGGTTTCATTCTATATAGTAAAAAATGGTTGGAAAAAATCTGGTGCGATACACGCACACAACTTTGTTTTACAGTGATCCAATTAATAATTAGCTAAAAGTTAAGCGTTAGTTCAAGAGACAAATTTTCTCTAAGATTTTAAGCTGAACTAAAAAATGTAATAATGTAATATTCGTGGTTCCAATTGTTTTATCGATCGTTACGACTGCAGCAGAGGCAATTTGATAATTTTTTTTAATTGAAATGGGGGTCGAAAGTACTATCATTAGAAAGCTGTTTTTGTGTAGAATCCAACGATGTAGCAGTTGATATGGCAGTTTTCAAAAATAACTTCACTATACCAAATTAAACTTTGAGAATATTACTTTCAACGGCTTGCTAGATATGCCAAAAATTTAGTTGGGGGTGAATGCTTTGTTTTGTTTTTCAACTTTAAACCGTACATTTATTAAGAATACCCATTTGACCATTGTATAAGAACTTACATACTTCCGCATAACTAATCTTCTATCACCATACCCTATCATCATGAGAATCTCTATTCTCCTTTTCTGTAAGATTTTCCATGGTACTTTCTCACTAACTACGCAAATTCAAACAACACTTTGACGTTCAATATCTGTTAAACAACAGTGGCATTGTTTTGTTTTTAGCGCTTACTGTCGGTTTCAGTTATCTAATAAATTTTAATCTACAACCTTTAATTTAGTATAGTGCAGTTATTTTTCAAAACTGCCATATCAAGTGCTACATCGTTAGATTCTACACAAAAACAGCTTTCTAATGATTCATTTCAATTTTAAAAAATAATCAAGTTGGCCGTGCTGGAGTGGTAACGATCGATAAAAAAATTGGAACCACGAATATTAGTAGTTAACCGTATGTTTTACTTCAATACCAAATTTAAGAGTTCTATCTATGCCGTATTCAAATAATAACTCCGATTCCATACTTAGTTTACGCACTGTATATGCAGTTTCAACGTCATACTTTTTTTCGTTTTTGAGATATTCTGTTGACAGACACACTGACAGACCAATGAGCAAAACATGTTTTATGGATTCAGGGATCTGTTCAAAACTCAATTTCGAATTTTTGGGGTGAATCTAATACTTGCTTTATCGTAAAATAAGTAAAAATGTTCTGCACTGAGTACTGCATGTAAAAACGGTTGACAAATAATACCGCATCTATTTTTCAATTTTCAGTAAAAGGTATACTACAACTGAAGTTGCCACAATTTTTTGCATTGTCTACTAGTGAAACGCCAAAATTTCCCGGCCTGGCAAAAATGCAAATTTTTCCGCGAGATAAATTTCTGGCCTTGTATAGGTGCAAGTGTTAGTAGACTTCGAAAAAATGGCGTTTTACGTCAAATACTTTTCAACTGAAAGCATTTTAAACATCCACACACCTTTTGGCTGTTCAGCGCCAACGCCGGGTTGAATATGCACAATCTCTTTTAGAGCTTTGTAGACCAAACGGAAATGATCTGTTGGACACCATTGTAACAGGAATATGTTTCCGTATTATAACCCTCTATTGAAGAGACAATCGATGGAGTGGCGGTGTAAGGGTGAAGCAACCTAACGAGATTCAGAGTTTGCCAATCGACAAAGAAGGTGATGGAACAACCTTTTGGGGCAGTGAGTGGATCCTCATAGAATTTTAAAAAAATAACACCCAGTTAGTGGCACATATTACGCAGTATTGCGTTGGCGGAAGCTGCCCAGAGACATGCTGTTGCTGCATGATAATGCCAAAGTTAATCGTGCTTTAAGCTATATTAAATTGAAACTAAAATTTAGTGCAACACATACAGTGAAGATTTACGATAACCGCACCGACACAACAGGCGGGCTGCCACTTGCGTTCAAATATTTATTCAACGCAATGGATGGAACGGGAGCTACATTTGCTCACTCCGAGGCTGGATCGTAATAGCATCTCGAAAATCCCTCTGCGGTCAAGATTCCTTCACTCGGGATTTCACAATATGCCCCTATCCTACAGCTGTTTTAAAGCTCTCACGTTACCAGCAAATTTCGATTCCTAGCCTCGTACAAGAAAGGCAAATCTGACTTTCACTCACTCTTGAAAAGGATTAGAATAGCACCTGCCATGTGCCCTTAGGTTAGAACCACATGAAACGATTTCCGAAGCTTCCCGAATTCTACAACTGTCCCTAGCGGTTCACATTTTAATAGGCCGAGGTCTCCACATAAATAAGGCAAGACAGTGCGCGCTTAGCATGAGGAACTTAGAAAAGCCAAGCAGAAAGTCCTTGACACATATCTGTCTTCTACCAAATATTTCCGGAATAAAGAAACTTTTCGAACGCGACTTAGTGGCCGTCAACCACACCTCTCGGATCATTTGCAACAACAGTTGTCTGCCTACTAGGCGTTCAAAATCTTATTTCAACGAATTAAATTAAATGCTGCACTAAAAAATGCTTACATATTGGTTTATTTCCGACTATGCAAAAATGCATTTTAATAATATTAATTACTGTCCACTGCAGTATACAAGCGTGCCTTTATTTATAAACATATGACATTACAATTTATAAATGTTACGTCTTAAGGCAATAACAAGCATCCACTGTATTTCTGGTTATCCATGGCAAGTGGTCATTTATGGTCGTATACAGGGCACTACTTGGTCTCTCGTTGCACTCGTTCTTATCCGATAAAATTCCTGAAAACATAAAACATTAGAACTTGTTCAAATGTTGTAGATCATAGCTACAGTACTCAAAAGCTTCTAACAAAGTTGTTAGTACTCTTTACCTATTAACTCGTAGACGCCGTTGTACGAACGATACATAACAGGTCCGCCAGCGTCAGTCTGCAACCATTAAAATTTTATTTATATCTAGATTTTCATATCAGTGTTTGAAAATGCTGACTTTGCACACAACGCTGTTTGCGCCAATGACTCCAGCACATCTTTTGTCGACACTGACAGCTTGAGTGTCGGATGCAGTACTTAAACATTCAGTATAATCGAGGATTGGAAGGCCCAGTTTTCGAGGACGACATATTGAAGAATCTGATACGCCGGCTTTGACATGTGAAGACCATCCCACAATTGTTGCCACTTGCCCTAGGTAGGCTGAACCTGTAGACAGTTAAAGGTTTGTCTCAATCAGTTTCTAAAATGTATTCTTTAATTTTGACCTAATATATTGGCATTTTGTTGTAGTTTTCAACGTCAAAATGACGCATATATTCGCACTAGTTGTAATTTGAGATTTCTTATTGACACTAGTGCTAATATGATAACAACTTTGTAAATTTAAGCGAATTGATTTACTATAAAAATTAATATTACTCACAATTATAGAAAATCTTGTATGCAACACTTGTCAAAATTAGTGTTTTTCACACACAACGTAATGAACAACTGGCTAGCGCTCTTAGGGCAAACTTCACGTCTAGTATGAAAAACACTTTCATTTTGCAAGATACATAAATAGCTATAGAGATGTTTAAAGAGGTTATGCCGTGCTCATAACAAATATTAAACCTCACCAGAGGAATTATAAAATCTATCGATGCTGCTTTAGATAATAAGTAATAATTTTGGAAAAATTATTTTATCTGAGAGCTTCAGCGTTGTCAAGTAGTTACAGTGAGAGCTCGGTTGCGGTGCTGAAAGTAAGGAGTTCAATTCCTACAGCTGATGCCTGGTGGCTCGCCTACTTTATGTGAGTTTAAAAATTAGGTATCCAAACTACAGAAGCCGGTAGATGTCCAAAGCGTGGTGCTGGCCGTATCATTCAGTACTAGATTAAAATGTCAGTGGCGTTGTAATCTCAATTTTAAGAAATCTGTAAAGGTCACTACTTACACCCGTATTCATAGTCATTCGCCAGCGGATCGCCGGCGACTCGCCGGAGTTTCGTTGTGAATAGTATGTTGGCGGCACTGTACGTCTATGTCAAATTCGAGGTTAGCAGGTTAGGTTTTCAGTCAGTTTTGACAGAAACTGACACAAAATCTAACCTGCTAACCTCGAATTTGACATAGACGTACAGTGCCGCCAACATACTATTCATAACGAAACTCTGGAGAGTCGCCGGCGATCCGCTGGCGAACGACTATGCATACGGGCGTTAGAGTTTTCTTCGCAAGTAAAAGTTGTGACACTAAATATTTTGAAAAATTAAAACTAGGGGTAAAAATATTTTAGCAAAAAGGATGTAAAGGCTTTCAACGAAACTTTCCTCGCAAGTGGAAGTTTTGAAACTAAAAATTTAGAAAATATTAAAGAAAACAATTATTTAATTTTTTAAGGTGCTGGGTCCAAAATATGATTTTTTTTTCGTTAAGAGCATAAACCTGAGGTATGTGCAAGATATTACTTTTTCCCACTGCTGATCATGTAAGTCAGTGATACAGCCTTAGTAACAAAAGGTGTAAGTCATTGATTATATTTGGTTGCTGCTTTTTCTTGACAACGGAACTTAATATTATTATTAAGTTCCTAGGATAATAAAATTAGCAAAGCAAGATGCAGATTTAGACGTTTTGTTTATAAATTGCAAGTGTTTATATGACATGTGACACTCACAGGTAACACGACTCACGAAAACTAATCCTGGTGACAGGTGACAAACCCAACGATTTTTTCAAAAATCTAGGAAAGTTTCGATAAGCAGCGGGAAAACTATAAGATAACTCGAAATGTATCGCCTATTAACATTTTCGGCAGGCAACAAGCCGCGACTTCGTCTTGGCTTATACTTGCCTACCTCAAATGTTGATAGGTCCTTACATTCCTTGTTACTTAAATAGCTATTATTTAATAGTTATTGAGTTAAAGCAAAAATTGACAGAATTTTGTTTGGTGCTCACCCTGCATATATTTGACTGAAATTGTCTCGGTCTTTTGCCAGGTAGACATATAATCCTCATGCACCCATTGAAAATATTGCAGGCGCTAAAATGGCGCTTGCAATATTTTTTTTATTTGCAAATTTATGTAATTGGCATTAATAAGTGTTTTCTTCTATTTGTGTTTCAGTTTTGTTAAGAACCTTAAGATATTTTTAGCTCCAGTTTCCTTTGAAACAACTTCCACCCGCGAGAAAAGTTCTGAGTAAAGCCATTTACAGATTTTCTGTATTATTACTATTTGGAGAAATTAGCAAAATAAAGTTGCTGCAAATTATGTAAATTTTTACTTATGTATTTTACTTCGCTCGTCTAAAGAACAAAGGATGTACTGCAATCGTGAAACATTACCTTCCGAGATTTATTCAGATCTTTACGTTTCTGACTCTCTAGATGGCGAAGAACAGGTTTTCTCAATTCCGTTTGTCTATCGGTCTGTCTGTTTGTCTGCGTGTCTGCCTGCCTGCCTGCTTGCGTGTCTGTCTGTTGCAGGTATAGCTCAAAAAATAGTTGTTGGAAGAAGACGATAGTTTGTTTGCAGATTATACGTCTAACTGGCATGAAACCGAGAAAAAATCGGAGAAATACGAGGTACAGGGTGAGCACCTTAACTTGCATATAGACTATACCATTGACGAAAATGGGACCAAA
This sequence comes from Agriotes lineatus, assembly GCA_940337035.1. NCBI lineage: Eukaryota > Metazoa > Arthropoda > Insecta > Coleoptera > Elateridae > Agriotes > Agriotes lineatus. Next base: position 250,035,851 of record OW679194.1, read on the forward strand.
CAGATACAGGGAAAATGTTGTAAAAAAGACAGAAAATGTCGACGATAATAGTGTTCTATTTAAGGCAGCGGGTCCCCCGTTGTCGAATTCAGCGTACGGGGGAAAGTTAACTGCCCACCGTCGGTAACGTTTTTTGTTAATTTGAAAATAATTTTACCCAGTTACCTATGATTTTCAACAATATTTAGTGTCACACTTACGAGGGAAGTTTTGAGTAAAGCTCTTTAGCGCATCTAGGCATTCTAGGAATTCTAAAAACTGCTCAGATTAAAATAGCTTGACAGGTTAGAGACAAAGTTTATTATGAGAAGGTAAACTTTATTTAATAACATCAAATAGTATTACTTCATCAATGGAAATTTGAGGTTTCGCTTTTTTCAATGTTAAAAATTAAATTGAATAAGCGATAAGTATACGAATACAATGAACCCTTTGTTAGAGTTTACCTGGTGTTGAAAGACAAACAGGAGAAATGCGTTTCTCGAAGACGACGGGAGTGGACAGCTTCAGCAGGGCAACGTCGTGCGCTCGATTTCCTGGACTGAACTCCTCGTGCACAATTATGGATTCTACGCTGACGTTTACAGAAGACACGTCCGGAAAGCAACGGTCGAACTGTCCCAGCGTTACTTTTACGTCGAAAGGTGTAAGACTGTAATGGTTTAATTACAATTATTAATTAAATAAAAATTATTTTCAAAAGCGTTAAAATTAAAATTAGCGGCAAGTGTATCCCTGCATTCAACGAGAATTGGTAACTTCCAGTAGCACATAATTTCCTGAAAGAAAAGCTCAAATCATTCACAGGTAGCAGTAACAAAATCAGACCCACAAGACTGGTATCACAGTATAATTATTAATCACAAATTTAATACTACGTGGGTGAGCTGAAATGTAATGCACACATGCTTGTAGAACGCGAACGCAATGACCTAAGGTGACGTGCATGGTTGTAGTGGGAAGCATTCCAAGTTTGAAGGAGTTTCGTTTACCAGTTCGTCTTTTAGTAGCGGAAGTATGGAGACGTGTTCTAATGCTATGTCAAAGCGACTTAAACAGCGCGCGGTTAAAGAATTTTTAACTGCCGAAAGCGTGATCTCTACTGAGATTCATCGCCGTTTAAAGGCCGTTTATGGTGACTATACTGTTGATAGGACTAGTGTGAATCGATGGGTAGTAACATTTCGTGGTTGCCATCCCGGAAAAGCCGTAATTGATGATGAAAAACTCAGAAGACGTCCGATCACTGCCACAGACGATGAACATCGTTATAATAAGTGCATGATATAAATAATTTATTTACTAGCAACATGATATTGTACATTTTCGTCATAGAAACAAAATATGAAAAGCAACTCATAACTTCTAAGGGACTTGTTAAATTATTTCTCCCTCAAACTCATGTAAACCATGCAACTATAAATAACGTCTTAGCAACCATACAATGAGACAATCTTTGATGTTACTTACATATTATAATTTTAAATGTAATTATGACATTTTGAAATTTCATACTATTCTTACTAATATGCTAGTAAATAAAATATTGTATGCACCACCGGAGATATTCATGTTTTTTTACCTTCGGTTGATTTACAGACCTCGGGCCCGATCTCTCGGTCTGTAACACATGTCAACCTTATGGAGAAAAACATTCATATCTCCCTTAATGCATAAATACCTATTACTTCTCTCTACTTCTTCACGCTGCGCTGTGCGGACTTTGAAGGGCTGTCACTCGGAAACTATTTTAATCAATCACATTATTAAAAGAGATTCGTGCATATTTTTTCAAGCACTACAACTTTCACAATTGCAATTTTCGGAAAAAACCACCCCCACAGATCTAGAATGGCGGAAACCAATTTTTGGTAACTTTGTCGCCCTCTACCGTTTGAAATACAAACTTCTCGGTATCGCGACGCGGATAAAAAATGTGTAGAATTGTATTTCCAATATTTTTTGTTCAATAACTTTTTGTGTGCGACCAATGGATCGCGATAAAAAACAAATTTAATTGTCTTCAAGATGGCGGCTATTTGGCAGGGGGTGGGGGCACTTATTTTTGGTTTTAAACTTGCCTAATGGCCCTAAACCACTGGGTAAGAGGAATCGCCGCGGCCAATTTTTTTAAAGTGACGGGGTATTTTCCGACGATTTTACTGTACTATTGTGAAAAACTTCTGCTTATAATCAGTGGGGTAGGATGCTTAGCGGTAGTTGTAAATATGGCGTGAATACTGTTTAATGCTCAACAACTAATTTAAGTGAATTTGAGGTGACGGTTTCGAACTTCCCCAGCAGAAAATGGTATGTTGGTACTGATAAACACTGGTATGCAGTTGGATACTTTCATCATCGATTAGATCATTTTCCTCTATTTCAGTATTTTCACATTTATTTAACTTTGGTGCCAAAAATGAAATATCATTGTGTTTCAGTATCGATTTTCCATGTTTAATCAACCACTGATCATCCGCAAAATGTTCATTACATAAACATAAACGGCTTGTTGTCTTGCAATTTTTAATTTTGTTGTTATTCACCCAGAGACGCTTTATTTTCTCATTCCTTGGTAACCTATGTAAAGAATATCCCCGATCTGTTCGATTTTCACAATTAGTCGCTGAACAATCAGCCACTGTACAATATTTTGTATGTCTTAACAAAATATTTCACAACTATCACAAAATGTGGTTCTAATTTGTAATGGTTGCCATAGTCACAACTTTTGTCCATAGCTATGCACGATCTGCATAAAATTTAAATCAACAAAAATCAGGTACTCCATGGTTTATGGATCCAAAGTGAGTCGCCTATATGTCCCAACTCTTAATATACAGAGACTCTAATTGGTAGCAGAGCCAGTGTATATAGGATATAGTCACTTATAATACCATGAGTAGTCAAAGTTATGTCGAATATTTTTGCTGTGGTATTACGAATGTCCATTGGGCTTAGGTTCGATTAGGACGAGTGCGCTAGGACGAGTACTAGTCCTAAGCGCAATGGACATGAGTAGTGATACCACCTCAAAAATATTCTACTTAACTTTGACTAAGAATGGTATTCGAGAGACTATTCAATGAACCAAACTAGTTTTTCAAATTAGTTTTCAGTAAATCTAGCAACAAACTACGCAATTTCTATAGTAACAGAATACCAATATTAACTTTTTACAATAAAAATCACATTTGTTTAAAATATTCACTATACCATTAGTGAAAATTGTCGATTATTTTTACTAGTGAAAATTGTCAGTATAGTTTACGCTCATTGGTGGAAATAAAAAAAATACTAAATTATGATTGGTTAATAGTTAACATGAAGGGGGTGCGTTGAATAGTCAAAATTATACCCATTCGGAGTCACGTGACTTTTGTCTGTCACTGTTCATCTTTAGTAAAATAGATGAAATGGAAGAAATTCGAAAAAAAAGGGATGTCGATTCATAAAATTAATTTTAAAATTTGACGTTTCTAATCTGTCAGATTATATTTTTCGTGTAAGTTATTTAGATAAGTAGAGTGCTTAGAGATAAAGTTAATAAAACCTAGAATTTATGGACCGAAACCTGGAAATTAAAAGAAACCATTGGACATGCGGTATAATGAGTAGTCACAACAATTAATTTGAATATTATGCGTTTTTTTATTAAGAATACGACGATATTAATAATAGTAAATCAACAGTTTCACCCTCCAACGCTTTTCGCCGTGCTTCTCTTGCGTTAAATGTCTCGCACAATTTACCGAAAATATGAGCCAGAAAGTGAAGACTGAAAAAACGGAAGTCGACGAAGCAGTCAAGAACTCCATCAAGGACACTATGTGCAAAATGTATGTAGCTAAAGAATTTGTAACCATAGAAAACCTAAAAAACGCTTGGTTGAAGAATCTGGAGAAGATTTTTCACATTCAGTTTCTTCCCTAAATAGATTGTGCAAGGATATAGGATTCAAATGGCAATGTTCTATAACAAAATATGCATGCACAGAAATTGACTTAAAATTTGCTATACGCAGCAGGTTTTTAATGTAGCAGCTGACATATCTTAATTATATTTACATTTTACAACATGTTATGATTTCTGTAACCTGTAAAGTCAGTTTGATTTCATATAAGAGAATAAACCCGTAGCAACCTTGTTTTAGAAATTGGTAGATGTCATGATAACCTTCAAAACGGAATGTCATTTATTATCCTAAAATTGCATTTTTAAGAAACGACATACGTAAAGTTACTAGATTATCACGTGACTCCAAATGGGTATAAATTTGACTATAGTACCGCCATCCTTTGATGATGAAAATGCCGCCATCGCCGCCATTTTTACTCCGATATTACAGGGTGATCAGCAATAACTGATTCAGTTGGAAATCCATAATTGTACTTGAAATTGGCATGACAGTAGGTCATTGTCAAATTCGAGATTAGCGGGTTAAGGTTTGCGTCAATTTTGACACAGGCTCTCTCAAAACCTAACCTGCTAATCTCGAATTTGAAATAGAGTTACAGTCTTGCCAATTTCAAGTAAAATTTTGGATTGCTAACTCAATCAGTGATTGCAGATCACCGGTATTTGCCATCCATTGCGATTTTTTGAAATTTCGTGTTTTTGTGTAGCAAACTGCAGCGAACATTCTGAAAATCGTGTAAGATGAATTTTACTAACTTAGGGCCGATTCTACAATGCAAGTATATACTTAGAATAAGCTATCCGAGGTATAATTGTCATAGTTTTCTTTGTTACAATAATCGTTTCTAGGGTATTTATTCCCGGGATAACTTTATCCTTGGATTGTAGAATCGGCCCTTAAGGGATTAAAAACAAAGAGAGCACGAAGCCATTCATATACAGGGTGTTACGAAATTCGCGGATACGGACTATACCACGTTATTCGACATTAAAAACTGAACAAAAAATTTCTTTGGAATTTTTCGTCCAGGTCCGCACTTTTTCAGCTACCGCTATTTTAAAATTCTAAAATAATAAAAACAACATAGTTTCCAAATGTTAACTGTTGAATAAATTATTATAAAATTAAAATAACAATTATTAAAGAAATGAACGAACACTATTTATTTAGTCACCTAATCTAACATTTGTTCGAAATGGTCCCAGTTGGCAATTCTGCATGCCACAGCACGTTGTTCTACTGCTCGAATAGAGTTTCTTATCATTGCCGGCGTTTTCTCTCACGCTGCCTGAAGTAGGCGGCGTTGAAGCTTATTTAGGTTGGACACCGGTGTTCTGTACACCAACGATTTTAAATTACCCCACAAAATAAATCACAAGGATTTAAATCTGATGAACGAGACGGCCAACTAATTGGGCCGCCTCTACCTATCCAGCGTTCTAAATAGGTATTCTCGTACATTTAACGCAAAATGAGGATCCGCTACAACATGCATAATTACCATATTTTGACGAACATTTAAAGCAACGTCTTCTAATAACTCGGGAAAATCTTGTTGGGAAAAATTGATATACGTTTGTCCGTTTACGAAATTTGACAAAAAGTGAATAAACTAAAAGGAAAAATGAGATTGATATGAGCAATAACAGAATAGGAAGTGTGTACTGAAATGTCTTACCAGATGGTTACCCAACATTCCACCCCATATATTTAAGCTAAAACGTTGCTGGTGATTTCTTATTCTAACTGCACGAGAATTTGCATGTTTCCATTCGTGTTCATTGTGCACGTTAAAAACACCATCACGTGTGAAAAGACATTCATATGTCCAGAGATTTGAATCTTTCAAATCGTGATGAGCAAGGTACCATTCACAAAACTCTATTCGAAGTGGATAATCGGGGTTTTGCAGATAATGCACCTGCGTATAGTGCTACGGATGTTGTTGATCACGGTCTAGAGCACGCCACTCGCATTTGGAGTTAATTTCCCAATTCCCTTGCCACAGATCTAGTGCTTCGTTGGGGATTACTATTTATCGAATTAAGAACAGCATCATCGTGAAGACGCTGACGATCAGAATTTACATGTGGTGGCACAAAAACACTACCATTAAACAGAATGCGATCTTCGAATCTTCTTAAAACGTTAATCCTTAGTCGTCGCCGCAAAGGAAAGCTCTCACCGTATAATCGGACTGTTTGCCCTGCCGGATTATTAGAAGCTCCGATAGCCATTAGAATATCATAATATTCTCGATTACAAGCATTAGTAGGCCATATTTTGAAAATAAACACACGAGAATATGAACACAACAAAGCTTCTGGCAATAAATTATTCTAAACTATCGTTTGTTTCTCGACATTTATTAAGGCCACTTAATTCAACATTAAAAACCGCTGTAGTTACAAAAGTAAGGGTATTATCGAAAAATGTCAAAAGGGTTTTTTGTTCAGTTTTTAATGTAGAATAAGATAGTATAGTCCGTATCCGCGAATTTTGTAGCACCCTGTATTAGAACAGTTAAATCATTAAAATATAATTGACTGTATTTTTAACAGATTTTTCCGTTATTCTAGAACGCTTGGCGCCCACAATTAATAATAATATTACGAAGAAGTTACAATCTGTGATAACGTTGAATTTAATGTATTACTGTGTATAACTTCGCTTGATGTTTGAGAAAACTGAAGGGTTAGAAAAATGTTGCTTATGCTCTATGATAAATATTGTATCAATTGTTTCAGAAATGCATATTAAACTTACTGAAGGAATAATGTAGCTGACAACTAAAATCAACCGAAACAACATTTCTGTTAAAAACCACAATTTTCTACTGAAAATACCTTCGAAAACTCACCCTATCACTTGAGAACTAGAAGTGATCACATATTTGTTGTTAACGAGAGTTCCAGGAACAGAATTGGTCCCTCTGATTTGAATAACCGCCAGCCAGGGAAACTCAAACCCCCTCAAATATTCGCCCCCCAGCAGTCGAGCCTCTCGATTGGGCAAGCCACACTCTGAAATATTTGATTAACATCACCAGCACCGGACTTTTTGGAACTCAACTACTCACTGCACGAGCAAGGATTCCACAAAAAATCAAACAGTTTTCCCTCTGGGTTTAAGTGCGACGCTCCTATATTCTGTAAACAAAACTGGGCTAAAAATAGTCACATCAAAAATTCACACTTACAACAAGGTGGTTGAAAAGCACAAGCAACAAGAGTGGAAGTTGCATGATGACTTGTTGATTTTCTCGGCAGCCGGGGTCACTGAATTTTATATGTGCGCGAAGTGACCGGCATTTCGGGCCTGCTAAACTGGTCTTTTGTTGTGATTTTTTCGGCTCGTATTTTTTAAGGAACCACGTTCAAGTCGCTATGTTGTTTACAGAGGACGTATGAATTTAGATTTGCGTAAAAACTATTTGCATTTATGCCAGTGTTTTGCATCATGCCCGCATTTACTAGTGTAGGGTACTTGATAATATGCAAAGTTTTTAAATGTGATCATCAGCTTGTCGTGGTAATACCGGGCGGTTATTTTAGCAAACGTTCGTACTTTCTTTTTGGAATAAAATTAAAACTGGAATAATGAGTTATATGTTCTTTACTTTAATAATATCAGTTTTAACTAATACGTCTTATTGCTCACTTTTGTAAGTAACGAAAAAACTGCAGTACTACTGAACTGGTCCAATCATGCCACCGAAAATTTCGTTCATTCTTTCCAGAATAGCGTTACTTCCATGTAATAATGAAATTTTCGCTTATAATCTCATAACAGCATTAATTATTTCCTGTACTTTTTAGAGTGCACAGAAACAACGTATTAATCGGCAAGAGCGGTACGCGAGGGCCGATTACGTTGTTCTGTGCACGATAAGAAAATTACCGGACATGAATTAATGCTAGAATGTAGATTCGGCAAGAAAATCGTAGCGACACGGCCATAAAAAGTAAAATTTAAATTTTACTCAACAGTAGAAACACAAGAGCTTCTTTTATCGGATAAATTTCTCTTTCTAAGGAAATAATTTTGCCAATCAGTAATTTTACCAGAAAAACTGATAACAACACTAATTATCTTTATTGATACAATTAAATTATTTGAATGAACAGTTATTAAATATACAATTATTATAAATTATTTGGTTTGGTGTACTGATTTCAAAATTTTCTTCTTTGATATTCAGACATGTGAAATATTCATTTGGATCTTTCTTATTCGAGGCTCGTAAGGAACTAATAAGGTTTTCGTGATGTTCAGGGTCAATTTGGAGGTAGGGTTTAATAGAAGATTATGGTGAGTGTCCCGTTATCTTTATAAGTTGTCGGTCACTTACTCCTGCTTTGGCTAACTGGGAAACTGTACTAGCACGGTTGGAATTAGGGATGGGCGCGTGACGTGAAAACAGTCGTGTCACGTCGTGTCACGGCGTGTCACGTCGTGAACGTGACTAATATTTGAAAATCGTGACGTGAACGTGAGTGACAATTTCCAAGGCGTGATTCACGTTTCACGTTAATTTCACGTTAAATATTTAGTAACGAATAAAAAACTGCAGGGTGCAGCAACTTTTAAATTCATTAAATCACAAATTGTGCCTAACAAGTTAAATTATGTGGCTTTATTTTTGGACCCTAATTATAAATCCTTAAAGCTCATGCCTTCACATAAAAGAGAAGATTATAATGCAAATAAAACTATAGAAAATAATGATGAAATACATAGCAAATGACTCAAAACTGGTACATCAGCATCAGATTCTTATCTTTCTACACTTAGAGATAGCTATGACGATGACACAATCATGTAATTAGGATGATGTCGAAACAGAACTAAATTAGTATGTTAAATTAAAATTCGGAAATGTAGATGACATTTTAGGATTTTGGAAAAACAGTGTAAATACGCCACTGTTAAAAAATCTTAAGAAATTTTAAACATACTGGCAAGTTCGGCTACAAGCGAAAGAGTATTTTCTACAGCTGGGCGAATTTTAGAAGAGCGCAGAATTCGAATTAATGCTGAAAATTTTGATTACATATTATTTTTAAATCAACATTATAATGTGTAGATGAACTTATTATTCTAATAAAAGTAATGGTTTGTTTTTTATACTCGGCTAAAGCTGAAAATGTTAATTAAGTTTTATTATTAAACCAAAAATGTATTGTGTAGATGTGTAGATGAACCTATGTTTAGAAAAGTACCTAATGTTTTGTTTTGTATGCTAGACTTAACACTGAAAATGTTGATTACGTTTTATTTTTAAACCAATTTATTGTATACTTGTGTAGATGAACTTATTATTCTAATAAAAGTAATGTTTTTTTGTATACTCGCCTTAACGCTGAAAATGTTGATCTTTGTACATAATAGTATATTGTATGTTAAGAGCTGAAAGTGCATTCTTGCCGCTTGCGCATGAATATTGCTGGTTGAGACGAAGTCGAAACCAGCAATCATGCAAAAGCGGCAAGCGCACTTTTAGCTCGAAATATACATACTATTTTTTCGACGACTGAGCATATTATTAAAGGAAAATATCAAATTTCGTTTTATTGCAAAAGTTAATTGACAATCAAGTTAACATTACTCGCGCAGTCTATATGACATGTGACGCGATTATTTCCACAAATGACGGGCGTTGTCAAGGAAACATTCGGACGTGGCTACCATTTTGTTCACGCGGAAACCCAAAACGCTCGGCGAGCGGCAAAAAGATGAAAACGCACGCTCAGCGGCAAATGTCAACTTTCTGTTGTCAAATGACAGTGAGAAAAATCTACTTTCGATGTCAGTCGTCGAAAAAAGTACTTTCAAACCTACGAATTAAAAGTGTTGCCTAGCAACATATACCTTCTGTACTATTACCAATAAGGGAAACGTCAATTCCAATGACAGCTTTTGGTATTAAAAGTATGTCTTTGAAGACAGCTGCAAGAAATATATTTGCGAGAAATCAGTATTTATCCCTTGTCAAAGTTATTGTAGTCAATTTCATTTTTTTCTTTTTATGTCAACTATTCTGATTGCAACATATCACGTAAATGATGTCAGGTGCAAAACATATTTTTAGTTCTCTTTAGGGTTTTTTCATTGGTTTTAAATTTGAACATTCTGTTCTATCTGAATTTAAATTTTGAAATAAAAGCTGCGTGTCACGCCGTGACGTGAGGGAATAGCTGGCCATAGACACACGTTCAAAACCGCCACGAATGTACGCGACACTTTTTCCGGCAGGATTATGCGTGACGTTTCAGAAGTGACATTGCCACAGACATACATTTTATTCTGGCCGTTTTGACCGCCGGTTTAAAACGGCAAATGAAAAAGTGTGTGTCTATGGTTAAAAACCGGCATTTTTCTCTGGCGTGTGGCGTGGTCCCTGGAATCTTGAAATTTTCAACACTCTTTCCTGGCGTGTGAAAACTATTTTCATATTCACCATCATCAAGTTGCGTTTACTACCAGTGTGCAAAAAAATATTAATAATGATATTTATATATAAAGCGCTCGCAAACATGAAAAGAAAGCGGCGTGCAACAGTGTGTGCATTAATTTACACGGAAGTTAATTTAAAGCAAAGAAATACTAAAATGCCTAGCTAGGGTATGGCAGAAAAAAGTTGAGTAAACGGGACAAATACAGTGTTACGAAAGTTTTACGGGAATTTATTTATTTATTTATTTATGTAATTTGCACTCAGCCAACAGCCGTTAGGCCAATTACAGGCATCGCTGTGCAGTTATGAGGACTTCCAACCCCACTAACGACTGCCATGATGTTGTATGACCGCCGGGACCAACTTTTTTCCGTGATAGCCGTACCACGAGGCGCCGAGAGTGCAGCCGTGGAACTCCCATCCAAGTTCTGATCAGAAAGAGCGTTGCTTAACTCTGCTGATCGAACGTGGACGCTTGGTTCAAGCTACACCACTCGGGACCATAGGGATTTCTGTTGGCATTTCTTGTTTAATTGTGTGAAGAACAAAAATCGAAATACCACAAGGTTGGTACATATACAGTGGTAGGTAAATTCGTTAAAAGTTGAAGGAATCACTTTTGGAAAAAACGCTGGGACCGATCGATTTTTATTTTTATTAGCGCATTTTCGAATAAAATCTATACATACACGGTGACCCGCGTAGAAGGTATGAAGTATCGATGTATTTTTTTACATGGCAGCCCCCTTTTTTACTTCCTTTTACTATAAAGGAAGTATTGGATTCACCCCAAAAATTCGAAATTGAGTTTTCAACGGATCTTCACGTTTTAGAGTCCCCTGATTCCAAAAAACATATTTTTTTTCATTGGTCTGTCTGTCTGTCTGTGTTGTGTCTGTGTGTCTGCCTGTGAACAGAATATCTCAAAAACGAAAAGAGGTATGGCGTTGAAACTTCATATATAAGTTTTGCGTACTATGTAGATGAGACAGCAAGCTTTTGAAGAAAATCGCATAATCGGAAGTAGCTGTTTACTCTTGTGATTTTTCAGTTTGTTTCGATTTTTTCAAAAACGGCTCTAACGATTTTTTTCAACTTCACATTTTTATTACACTTTGAATGTGTATTGATGTGAGATAGGTGATTTTCCATTTGAATACTTATGGAAGTTTATAGTTTAAGATAGAAGATAGAAGAGACAAATTTTCTCTAGAATTTTAAGCTGAATTCAAAAATGTAATAATATACCGGGTGTTTTATTTAAAATAGGAGTTATTAAAAAAAATAGAAAAAAAACAAAAGAAACCCACTTTAGAAGTATTCAACTGGAAAATCACCTATCTCACATCAATACACATTAAAAATGTAAGAAAAATGTAAAGTTTAAAAAAAATCGTTAGAGCCGTTTTTGAAAAAATCTAAAAAAAACTGAAAAATCACAAGAGTAAACACCTACTTCCGGTTATGCGATTTTCTTCAAAAGCTTGCTGTCTCATCTACATAGTACGCAACACTTATATATGAAGTTTCAACGCCATACCTCTTTTCGTTTTTGAGATATTCTGTTCACAGGCAGACACACAGACAGACACAACACAGACAGACAGACAGACCAATGAAAAAAAATATGTTTTTTGGAATCAGGGGACTCTAAAACGTGAAGATCCGTTGAAAACTCAATTTCGAATTTTTGGGGTGAATCCAATACTTCCTTTATAGTAAAAGGAAGTAAAAATGCGCAAATAAAAATAAAAATCGACGGGTCCCAGCGTTTTTTCCGAAAGTTATTCCTTGAATTGTTATAGAATTTATTCACTACTTTACGAAAGCACTGTATAATACATCGTCGGGAAAGGTTCCAGTGCGTTTCGAAGTTTGGCCTTTTTAAAATTCCTTTCGAAACGGGCACCTAATAAACTGTTTTTTTGCTATTACGTCACGATCCGCTTTTAAATTGTAATTTTTGCTGACTTCAATGAAAGTATTTTTCAAATTTCGGTTTACGTAATCCTTCGACTTAATCTTCCATAACGCTGAATGTTGCCTATATATTTCAATAAATTCTGTTATGTACTCTTTCTTCATTTCTGCGCTTCCTAATATTGCCGAACCAAACTAACTGACCACCTTAACCAAAGTACACGGGCCGAACAAAAATGCGACAGTAAAATACGTGTGTGTATGGGCCCTGCAAAGGAAAAAGCGTGTCCAGATATGTGGCACTCAAAACCGGCGTGTGGAGCGGAGCGTGCAGATACCCATACACAGACGGTTTTTCCTGCACGTCTGGTGTGTTACGTTCATTCCCGCAGGAAAAAGTGCGTGTCTATGCCCAGCTAAATAATGTGAGCGTGAACGTGACTGTTTAAAGCAAGCGTGAAACGTGCGTGACGTGAGCGAAAATTCACTCACGCGCCCATCTCTAGTTGGAATGGTTGATAAGTTTATTATTTGTGATGTCAAGTCCAATTTTAGTTGCAGCATTTTTGATCCAAGTAGAAACTTCACCAAAACGACTCATGGTGTATGTTTCAGTATCAACAATACTTAATAATTATAACTGACAGGGCAGGCATGAAAGTGACGTACACGTACTAGATGTAGTCTGATTATGAGGAACAGGCGTTTTTAACGCTGTAAACAAGGATGCATCTTTTTTATCGATGTCAAGATGACAAAACCTTCATCATTAAATGACACATTTTATATAGGAGTTAATTTATCGACAATAAAATATCAAGTGATATCAAAAATTGTTACGCTCGTTTTGTAGTTACGCTTGCAATATTTCAAGTAATTAATTGGATTCCATTATTCCCATTTATTCTTAAAAATCCAGTACATTTCTACCTAACTGGTTAGGCAACCCCATTAACATCTTTTATCTTCATCCGTGTTGTTATAGCATCTTAACCAAATTAATTTTAGTATCGTTAAGAGTTCATTACCGCACTCAGTGAACCAGAGTTTATTGATGAAGATAAAATATTGAACAATACACGTTTGCTTATGGCACACAACGAAACTCGTTTGATTGCCGCAAAACTCGGCTCACCGCCTCGTTTTGGCAATCAAACTCGTTTCGTTAAGATTCTCATAATCAAACTTGTATCGTTAATATCTATAACAGTTTTTGAACAAGCTACAGTTATCCTTATCAATTTAAACCACACTTTGCATTCCTCAGTTCTTCTGATGGTCCACTTTCAAATTTTGGAACTTTTGATAAGTTGAATTAGATTGTTTTTGGCAAATTTTCGGCCATTCCATGCCAGTCCTGTTTCGTGTAAGTTGGTCGTCTCCTGGGGTCTTTGCTTCGTTAAGAGCTTAATTATTGCTCGCTCCGATTTGTGGAGGATATGCGTAACTTTCTGGAATATTACGGTGGCTTGTCTGTGATGCCGCCTGCATTCGCTGCATCTTTGACGGATTTGATTGGGGGCCCCGCTCTTCGTTCTAGACTACACTATTTGCTACTTTCAACTCAAGGTTTGTTGCCTACGGTTTCCTCCCTTTAGTTCCGTTATCTACCTAGAAATTTGTATTCTTTTAGCCTTTTTTTACCGTATGGAATTATCTTACTGCATGGGACCACTTTCGTTATTTGGGATCATTTATTCTGCATGGGTCCATGCTGTGCACGTGCGAGATTGCGTGCTGGCTATACTGATGCCTGTTGACTGCCAATCCTCCATGGCATCTCTGTTCCGGAGTCGAGAAGCTCCTGCAGCTGCGATCCTCGTTCAGTGCGCGATATGATAGCTTTTTGTGTATAACGTTTTTGGTGCTTTATCTGCGTAATTATGCTTTTGACTAATTGATGTACTTGCCTGCCACTCTAGAATGCTTCAATATGTTGTAGGGCAGCTTTAACAACAACTTTCTCACGTACGCGTAAGCCAGGGGCGTGCTGGGCCGCCGGGACACCGGGCAAATGCCCGGTGGCCTATGTCCGTCAGTGATCTGATGGCCTGCGCCCTTAAATTGAGAAAATTTCAGAAAGCCCGGAAAATAAAGCAATTATGAATAAAGACACACAAACTCAGGAGTCATGATGTAATATAATAGGGAGCCAGCCACCATCAAATGATTACACCATTCTTATTATTGTTATGACGCGGGACCGAGCACCGTGTCTGGAAATAAAAATGTTTGTATTTATCATGATTACCGAGATGCACTATCGGGTTGCATGGAATTACTGAATTGATCGAACCAGTGAAAGACTACGAAATTAATACTATTAATTCATTCAGTCTTCGCGTTACGCCGTCGGGTATCACATCCTACTACCCCCCAACAGTACCTAAACTTTAAACTTTTGGCACCATAGACATCATGGATAAAAAACGTAAGGGTGGCGCGGAAATATTGCGCGATAAAAAGAAAAAGATGTTGCAAACGGAAGCCGAAAAGTGTGTAAAATTAGACAGTTTCATTAATAAACCCAGTTCAGTGACGGAAATATTGAGCATTGTTCAGACTTCTATTCTAAATGAACTTTCTACGAGCAGTACTGCAAATGAGGTTGATTATACCACAGAAGATATTAGGGTGGAGACAGAAGAAACGGAAACCACCAGTGTTTCGTGTGATAATCGTGGTAGTACGTTAGTTTGCACCAGCCTACAGATAAATCAAACAATTTTAGAAAATGTTCAAGTGGAAGAAGTGTCTCGGGAAGTGTTAAACTTATTTGTGAAACCAAAATAATCTGATATTGATTTATTTCTCAAGAAGCATCCACAACAAACATTTAATGATACGACGCTACCATTCTCCGCACAAAAAGCTTTTTTGCGTGAAAATGGGTCCAATCGGAAGTGGTTAAGTTATGATTCAGAAACTTCTAAACTTTTTTGTACTTATGTTTATGTTCCTCAAAATCGTGCGATAAAAATCCTTTTGGCGATGGGGCTGACGATTGGCGGCATATTTTCGAAAGAATTAAAGAACATGAGCTTAGCAGAGGTCAAGAAAATTGTGTTGAATCATATATTATGAAGTCAACAAATAAAGACATCAAAAGTCTTCTATTTCATGATCAAAAAATCTCAGAAACGAACAAGTTAAGAAAAGCGCCTAGTTCTAGAAAGAATAATTGATATTTTAAAAGTTATTGGAAAACGAGGTCTCAGTTAGTGATTCTTCTTGGTAAATATGACTTAGTATTAAGAGAGCACTTGACAATGGTAACTGATAAAAGTAAAGAAGCACGGGATCGTTACTTATAGAAATCAGAACCAAGTTTGAATAAACGCAAACGAGGTAGGGAAAATTTACTGACACTTTTGTCAAATAACACAATAGTTCTTATTATTCGAACAATTTCCTCATTAATTAAAGATAGTCTAGCAACTGAAATCAGAAAAGCAAAAATGTTTTCTGTGGAACTTGACACCACGCAAGATAGGTATATCAGTTGTGTTCCATAATTATTCGATATGTGTTAGATGATGATATTAAAGAATGCCTGCTTGCTGTAGAATGCTGCAATGATTCTTCAGGACAAGGCTTCATGAATTTAGTCCAGAAAGTCCTAGATAACAATAATTTGAATGTCAAAAATTGCATAGGAAATGCCACCGATGGTGCAGCAAATATGAGAGGCCAATATAATGGCTTTACGGCTTGGTTAAGTGAAAATTCTCCTGGACAAGTTCATGTATGGTGTTACAGTCATGTGTTGAACTTGGTATTAAGTGATGCCACCAAGGCTCCAATTGCAGCTCCTGCGTTTTTCAATCTATTGAACAGTTTAGCAGTTTTCTTTAAAGAATCCCATAAGAGAATGGACATGTGGCATGACCGGGAAACAAATCAACCCAACAAGAGATTACAAACAATTGGGGAAACGAGATGGTGGTCAAAAAACAAAGCTTTAATCTGGGTTTTCGGAAAATATAAGGTTCAAACCTCAGCGTTGTACGTAGAAATAATAATAACACTAATCAAAATTGAAGAAACTCAAGATATAACTCCCGATGTTAGAGCGAAAGCCAGAAATTTAAAGGAACAATTATTAAAATATGAAACAATTTTGATTGCACAGATTTATCTCCGAGTATTCAGTATTACTGAACCCGCGTCTAAATATTTACAAACTACCGATTAGATCTCTTAAAAAGTCAACAATTGGTTTCTGCCGCTCTTGTTGAACTTAGATCCATTCAAAGGGATATGACAAGCATTAAGTTAGAAGCAGATAACTTTATTGACTGGGCCGAAAACGAATTTGATTCTAGAGGTGCAGATGTGCTATTGGAACATAATTTTCCTGCGAAACTATCGAGGACAGTAAAAACAATGCCTGGTGAATTGTCTCGTGATAATCCGATTGAAAATGATTTTTCAAAATTCACTGTTGAGTCCACAATTTTATTTTGGATCGTGTCATTGAAAGCATGGATTCCAGATTCCAGATAAACAAAGAACTCTACTTAGATCTTAATATTATGTCGCCCTCTAATTTAAAGAATTAAAAGATACCCCTATTCCACCAAACGCCTTTAATAAGTTGGCTAAAACATTATCTCATTTCGATAACAGTGTAACTAAAGAAAACCTACAGTCTGAACTCATTAACTTTGCCAATAGTTGGGATACAATAAAAAATTCCGCTATTGACGAATATACAATACAAAAGGAAACGACGTCATCAGATGAGGAGGAGGACGGAGTCGACGAAGAATATTTTGTCAGTGCAAAGTGTACAAGTTGCAAAAATTGTGCGATCTGTTGTTACAAGGTTCTAATCAAATACAATTTATATAGCGAGGCTTATAAAGCCCTAACATTAGCATACAAATACTTATTAACATTACCAACAACACAAGTTGCATGTGAAAGATCATTTTCGACCCTAAAATTTATAAAAATCGGTTAAGAAGTACACTTAGTGACATAATTTGGAGGCTCTCATGCTGATGTCTGTAGAGAGAACAAAATTGCTCAATAATTTAGATAGTGACTTGATAATTGACAAAGTAGCTTAAAGCAGTTCTTTGCTACGAAGAGAATTGTCACTGGACGTGTTATCAGCCGAGGTTGCACAGGAATCATCATAGTATCTAACATCGTAAGTTACAAATGTCTACTATTATTGTATTATATTGTATTCAGGTACCTATTTATTTTATTGATCTATAGTTAATACGGCTTGATTTTGTAGTGATTTTTTTTCTACCTATACAGTGTGCATGTAATAGTTTCGGCAAATCAACGTCTTCATCACTTAACATTTCTTCTAATTATACAGGGTGTCCCATTTGTTCTGGACGCTACTTGATTTATTCAAATATAACCTCCTGTTCATATATATAATCTGTTCACTAAACATAAAAACACAAAGTGGCCTTTGATTTCTAAAATTTCATGAGTGTATTTCCAAAATTCATCTTTTGTCTAGGAATGTACTTACAGAAAGTTACTAAAACAAATAGGTTAAGAGTGTGACATTTAATTAGCATCTGTCATAACTACTTTTAAGGATGTTAAACAAATACTGTGTTGGATACTATTTATGTAGCATTTATTAATAGGTACTTTTATTACATTTTATAAAAGTTCAGGCAAGAATTTCCAGAATAATATGTATACTTTGACACTGCAATAATGACATTTATTAATTGTCATTTATAAATTCAAAGTAGCCTTTATGCATGTGTGGAAACCTTTGCAAAACAAAATACAGAATCCCTACCACAAAAATTTTACGTATATGCCAACTTCAAGAAAATTTAAAGGTTTTTGTGTTTACGGAATGGCCTATATATTCAGATTCCACTTTGTTCAAGTTTTACCATGCCGAAAATCAGTATCTAGTTTTCAGGAGAAAAAATAATCTTAGAAAATTTTGGCTAAAACAGGGTGTTACAAGGGGTTTCATCACATAAGATCTTTTGATAAGAGTATAACGAAACATTAAGTATACTACAGAAGATCGTATGATATGAATTTTCTTGTAACACCCCGTTTCTGTCTGAATTTTTGCAACATATTTTTTTCTGAAAAGGTATCGATTGAAAACGTAAAGAAAATGACTTTTATTTTCTTCTAAAAAATTTATAAACATCTCTAAACAGCTCTATTAGAAAAAATGGAGTTAGGTACCACCCAGAATTAAATGGGACACCTCATATGATTAGAAATAATTTTAAGTGACGAAGAAGTTGCTTAGGTGAAACTTTTATAATTACAAGAATGTTTTCATATATTTTCAATAAAAAGCGCTACAGAGCTCGGACTCCCTGTACGCAATAATTGGTTTGGGCCTGGCCTGCTCTGCTCTCTAGTCCGGCCTGCATTGCTTCTGCCAGCACGCCCCTGCGCGTAACAACCTTGTTAACTTCATTTTGCAATACGTTTTCTATCAATTTTGGTGTTGTGACCCCGCTACCGACCGCGGGACTTCTGCTGTGTTTAATTTAGTTGCCTGCATGTAAATTCAGTTTTAAGAGTAGGGTTTATAATGACCGCAAGTGTATGACTTGAAACTTCTTTGAGCGCAATATGAATTTCTTATAGGTCCTCGCACCCCTTTGGCGTTTTATAATCCTTCGGCCCTTCGGGCCTCTGGCTTATAATTCCGCCGCGGGCCAAAATCGCCTCCTTCACGCCCTTAATACAAAAATAGCTATTTAATAGATTGCTGAGGAAACTTCTTGAGAAAAGAACCAGATTTATTGCAACCGACAAATTATTTTTGACAGCAAATCCTAATTGGCAGAATATATCAATTCCAAAGGCTGCTACAAAAATATGACCATTGGACGAAATAGTATTTCATCCGGGATGTCAGAGTCGACTCAGAAGATTGGAATCGATACAAGAAGATAAAAATTACCAATAATTCCGTAAGAGCAAGCGCCGTCTCAAATCTGGCGAAAGAAGGAGTAGGAGAGAAGCAACTAATTAAAATTACAGGGAATAGTAATGTTTATTCGATTAGACCATATTGCAAATGAATGCAGATCATCATAAGAAAATCATCCAAAGCATCAGGTGTGAAAAGGGATCCTCATCTGATGGTATCACTGTATCTTATACTGCTACCACTTCATCTGATTATTATTGTTACAGAGGAAACGTATATAACAATTGTGTGTTTAATTGTAATTAATATGTATTGATTTCAAAAATAAAATTGTAATTTCTGAAACATTTTATATTTGACATTCACTATGACAGTGAATGTCAAAAAATTATCGCCTAATAATTTCAGTTAGGTTAGTCAACTTAAAAAAGACTATCAAGAAATTTTTTTGTTGCCTTGGAAACCATTCTAAAATTAATTTTTCTATTGATTCTTAATTAGTGTCGTACGATTTTCACGAAATATGCAACTTTTGCGAAAGAAAGAATTTCACCGGATGCCCATGGATTTATGTTACAAGAGGCATGATTGACAAAAAGATGAAGTACCTTATTCGTTCATATAACAGAAAAATGTTATTACGAAAAGTAACTTGTTCAGAATTGAAAACGTCAGGAATATCAGCTTACATCTCGACCCCGCTCGAATGTATTGTTCTACTCATTGTATTCTGATTTTTCTACCAAATAATATGCTGATCAGAGCCGGCTAAAAATTTCATTTAAGTGGATACGATAAAGGGTGTCTTTAGAGCGTCTGAAAAAGCTCATTTCTATTAGGGCTTATAAATTTCTGCAGAATCGATTCCAAGCGCCTTATCACAGAATAAACACCTAACAGACTCAGTAGCGACACTCGCGGCGACTCCTTTGATGTTCGAGTAGCCGATTTCAGCCATGGCGGCCATATTTAAAAAGGGTATATCAAGCGGATATTCAAAAAATTACATAGGAGTGGACACTACCGACCCCCTTTTAATGCACTCATGTTCAAATAAATCTCATTTTCTACTAATTTTTAATAAAAACGGTAGAAAAATCGCTCAAATTGCTTTAAAACCAATGCATAGAAACACAAATCTACTCGTTAGCAGCATGGCTACCGCTAAGCATGCTTGCTGATTTTTAGAGACCTATCAAACAGACAGTGTCACTTATGAGTCTGTTAAGTGTTTAAGTGATTTAGTCAAATCCCGATTTTGTTTGTATAATCCCTGTATATCAATTTTTTATTGAATATTTTGCAATATCCTTTATCTAATAGACGTGTCTGTCCGGGACGCTGTTTTGTCTGTCTGGGACGCCGTTTTGTCTGTCTGGAACGCCGTTTCAGCAGCCAAACCGTAAGAGATAGAGAAAAAAGTTATGAAAGTTATATGTTTCGAATGGTCATGTCAGCTCAGGAACCGAATTTCAGTCACGTGACACTTCCGGTTTTCGAGAAATCACAAAAAATACCGTTTTTCAAATAGAACGCGTATTAAATAAAAATGTTTCGCAAGCCAAACGGAGCTGCGACCCTCTGCGCCTTAAAACGTCGATCGGTTAGGCAACCACTTTGACACCTTCCAGGTCTGGGTACAGTTTTTATTTAATACGCGTTCTATTTGCAAAACGGTCTTTTTTGTTTTATTAAATGAGACATTTGCCTCACTGGACTGCTAGTTAGTTTATAATATAAAAAATTGAGTTCTGGTTCGTCTTCAATCTAAGGAATCCAGTGTTATCTTTATAATAAAGCTAAACTGTTTAATTAACTCCCAAGTGTCATTTATACAAGGTGTCTCAAATACACTCAGTTCCAAAAAACGTGACGCACTTGATTTTTGACCTAACTTTTTTCTTTTATTTTAAACCAGTAGGCTGATTTTTAATTTTTGTTTATTTGTTGGTAGATAATTCCTTTGTCTTTCAAAAAATTAATAAAGAGGTGAAAGTTTTTCAAAGCCTCCTGGATGGTAGTGGAAAAACTCGAACCATGTTTTTTTCTTAATTTTGGACTCACCCTTTGTGTTAATCAAGTAATGGTACAGAAAGTGCTTACACTCTATATGAAATACGCTTCTTTTACGATCATTTTGCTTTTTTATTCATTGATTTATCTCTAAAATTGTCCGAATTACAGCTTTTTTGCTGAAACTTTGCGTATTACCAACTTTCTGAATTTATCGAGAAACAGTTTTCTAGTGAAATAAACTGATACGAATTAAAAAAAAAACATTTTTATTAAATACAAAATTATAAACTGGGATACCTGCTTAATACCGTGTATTACCTACCCTAGCAACTTTAAGAGTGTTTAAACTTGATTTAAACACACATAAATTTTATTTTCTAAAATTTACGAAATCCCGTTGCATGCTTTTAAATGCAATTCCCATTTATTAGCAAGAACTGTTTAATGTTGCAATCACCAGTCTTTGCCTCATAATTACTAAATTTAATATGTTTAAATTAGATTAAAAACTATATATTTCAGTTCAAATTTATGAAACATTATTCGTAATTTAAAAGCCAGTGTTATTACACAATCATACGAGTTAAAGACCAGGAAAATGCAATTCTGCACTCCTTGCATAATATCGACCTATAGTAGTAAGTTCAACGGGCGACCTTCGATCTATCAGGAAATAAAAACTGCACAAATTGCTTATCTGCTGTTTTGTAATTTAAACACTTAACCTATTAAACTGTATATATGAACTTTGATATTGTTACTGCGTTAAGCATTTTTTGTTTTGTATAAATACTAGTCTATTTTCATAATAAAATCAATCTGCATTTAATGTTTGATTCATTCACTACCCTTTCTAAGCCATAATATTTATGTATATTCTAGTCTAGGCGGCATACTGGAAATTAGGTTTCTTATCGTTTCCATTGGTATACGATCCCATTCTTCCACTAATGTATCTGCCATTTCTGCGAGACTTTCCGGAGGTCTTTCGCGAGAACGTAGGTACCCTTCTCCCTAATTCATCCCACAAAAATGTTCTATAGGGTTCATATCGGGGCTTCTCGCAGGCCACGTAATGTGGTCATACCCGTAGCTTTTAAGAAGTTTCGCACTATTGCTGCGGTGTGTGGTCGGGCATTATCCTGCATCAATATAAAATTATTGTCCACTAACTCTGCATGAGGTAAGACATACTGCTGTAAAATATCAATGTAGATTTGGGCTGTCATCGTCCGCCTCACCGGAAAAACATGAAGGGGTGTCTTTCCATTCATTGAAATCCCTCCCCACACCATAACCGACGCATCATTAAAACGTCCACATTCTGTTATTAAATTCTGATTAAACTTTTCGCTAGTCCTTCTCCACACTCTTTTTCTTCCATCCACCATGTTAAGACAAAACCTTGAGTCATCCGTAAACAAGATATTCGACCATTCAGGAATATTTCATTCTCCATAATTTTGAACGACATTTCTTCTAGCAGCACGATGTAGCGCTGTAGCTGTAGCGCTTATTTTTAATATACTTTATAAATAATTTAATCTACAATAATTCTTGCAAATATAATAATTGGACCAACATTATTTGCAGGAAACAAGCCTATATAAAAATAGTAGAGTTTAAAGACGCAAGGGTCAAGTGGCGTCAGCTTTTTAGGTTAATGTACAGCAGAGCTGGCTGCGTGAAATTTCTAAGGTTACGATACGGGAGCTATAACAAATGATAAAGTTAGTGCTTTCAGTTTTCAAACAAATGAAATTTTACGAAGAGAAGATTAAAATGAAATATACCTAGCCATGACACAAATGCACTGTTATTACCATTGTTTACCGTCAAATTGCTACAACTGTTTAACGAGTATCTGTGTGTATATAAAACAATTTGTGTGGTTTTTGTGAAGCTGTAAATAGGCAAAAATGCGTGATTTAAAATTAGAGCATAAAAGCGTGATAAAGTTCTTGACAAAAGCAGGCAATCGGACAAAAATTATACACGAACGTATGACTGCTGTATATGGTGGAAATTTTCCAACATATTTTCCGTAGAAATATAATGAGTGCTTGAAAAATTTCCGGAAATATTTGAAAAAATGTTCTGCAGCTATTTTTTAAATAAAAGCTTGAGTACATGCAAACTGAAAAAATTTTTACTCCGAAGGAAGAGAGATTTTTTCTTGGAAGCACGAACAGTTTTGTTAGAAAAAAAATAGCTGCGGAAAATTTTTTGGAAATATTTTCACATATAATCTCATAAGAGCATTAATTCTTTCCGGAAATTTTTTGAGTGCGGTCCAACAACGTCGTATTAATTTGCACGAGCGGGACGCGAGGGCAAATTAGAACGTTGTTGGAATGCACGAAAATAATTTCCGGATATGAATTAATGCTCGAATGCAGATTCGGTAAGAAAATCGTAACGCCACAAACCCTCACAGTTCGGTTGGTCTACCTACAAAAAATTTCCAAGAATTTTTTTTATTGTCTTGGTTACGGCTCGTGAACTAATTTTTCTATTGGTCATTAATGAGTGTCGTACGATTTTCAAATAAAATTCTGGTCAAAGTAGTTCAAATGGGTTAGAGAATCCATTCGAGATGAACCCAAAAGTAGACGACCTGTGGAGGCAAGGACCGAAGAAAACATCAAGACAAAATGGTGTTTCGGTTATCTCAAAGTAAATAGGAATATGAGAAGCATCCGTTTTGACAACTTTGCATGAATATTTGGGAATAAATAAAGTGTCAGTTCCCTGGATTCCGAGAATCCAGAATCTTGAACAAAAGCTGTGCAGGCAATAAATTTGTGAAGATACTTGGAGATTTTAGCTAGTAACCAAGACTTTTTTTCCAACATTTTAGCGGGCAATGGAACGCGGTTGTTCGCTGGGATCCCCCAACAAAACAAGATTCATTGCAATGGGTGCACAAAGGATCTCCCGCCACCCAAAGAAGCAAAGATAGAATACGTATTTTGGGATATGAGGACATTTTTTGGATTGAGTATATAGGGTGTTAATGAATTGCAGGGACGAACCTCTAGGGCTTAAAGTATACATGAATACAAAAATTGTTTGTTCATAAATGTATGGTCAAAAGTGTCTCCTTTCAGGGATAGAGCTTCTCAAAGATTCTTTAAGAAGCGCATAAATATAGGCAATCCAAATTGCATTTTTAATTACTTTGCACAGGTCACACTAAATTTTGAAAAAAGCTATCTAGACATAGATGCATTTAAATAACGTCACATTTCTATATTTTAGTGATATTTTTTTACTTTTCTTGGATTCGTTTCTTCCTGTGCCTTTTATAATTCGTTTTTTTTTCGTTCTATAAGTTTTTTTTTTATAATTATTTTCGTCGCTATTTTCATTCTGTTTCGTATTTTTGTGTTATGGCGAATTATACTTTTGCCGAACGGCATGACATGATGTTCATGTATGGAGCTGCTTGAGGTAATGCACGTGAAGCTGCACGCCCGTATCGAGAACATTTTCCGAATAGGAATCATCCATCGCACAAGGCCTTGAGTGTAGTTTCACGTCGGCTGCGGGAGGAAGGTACTTTCGTTGTCAACAGACACGACTGTGGAGCTCATGAAATGGGTATGAACCATGTTTCAGTATGGGAGGTACTACATGAGCAGCAGCTACATCCGTATCATCCATAGAAGGTACAAGCCATGTTTCAAGCAGATTTTCCCAGAAGGGTAGAATTTTTCCAGGAATTTCTGCGGCGGTATAATGAGGATCCAGAATTCCAAGTAAACGTTTTGTTTAGTGACGAGGCATCTTTTACGAAAAATGGAATATTCAACAGTAGAAACAGCCACATTTGAGACGATGAAAATCCCAATGCTGTGGTTTAAAAAGGATATCTGCAAAGATTTTCAATGAACGTTTGGGCCGGGATTGTTAGCAATAGACTCATTGGACCATATATGCTACCCTAAAGGTTAACAGTAGCAATTTATTTAAATTTCTTACGCCATGTCCTGCCTGAACTTTTGGAAAATGTTCTACCTCAAATGTGGCTGCAGCACGATGGTGCACCTGCTCATTTTTCGGAGGAAGCCAGGGAATTTTTAAATAGCACTTTTCCCAACAGATGGATAGGTCTAGGAGGGCATGTGGCGTGGCCCCCAGGTTCTCCTGATTTGACCCCACTGGATTTCTTTTTGTGGAGTCATGTTAAAACGTTAGTGTATGCTACCCCAGTTGAAACTGTAGAAAAATGAACGGCGCGTATTCTTGCTGCATGTGAAGAAGTTCAACAGACTCCTGGTATATTTGGAGCGGTGCGCAGGAATTTACTTCGTAGATGTGGTTCGTGTGTAGAAGCTGGAGGCGACATTTTAAACATCTATAATATAATTTTCCTTAATGTGTGTCCGTGTGTCCGTGAGTCCGTGGCACATCTCACGTTCCGGCTTCACAGATGTTTATATTTGTTTAGATTTTGTTTTTCTTATCTGAGCGCTCGGCTCGGGGCGTGACCTTTCGCGTATCCTATTTCACGTGCGCGAAGCGCGCCGTTTGCTTGTTTACTATAATTTTATTAAGTTTTGAATTAGTTATTGTAAATTCTTCAAATAGTTGATTTTTGTTTTGTTATTTTGGTTTTTTCTATTGCTTAATTTTGAAACATGTTGTTAATTAATTTATTTTAAATTTAATTAGAATTTTAAAAGTGGGAAACAGAGCTTTATTTATCCTGTATTGTATTAATTTCCGTCGTTATGGAAACAAATAGTAGGTCGTAAATTGAGTTGCCTACATTTAGGCGCTTCTTAAAGTATATTTGAGAAGCTTTATCTCTGAAAGGAAACACTTTTGATTATACATTTACTAACAAAAAATTTTTGTTTTCATGTATACGTTAAGCCCAAGAAGTTTGACCCTGCAATTCATTAACACCCTGTATATTGAAGAAGTCTACAATTACCGTAGATGTCTACAAAGAAACCATAAAAATATAAAAGTTGCTATACGCAAAAGGCTTCCCTTTATTTTGCCCAAAAAACTGTATTGTTGCACGACAATTACCGAGTTCAGAAGACTCACAATGTTCAGGAAGAAACCAACAACTCCGGTTTTGTTGAGTTACGACACCCCCCAATTGGGACTGTTGCCTCTTTCCTAAGCTGAAAAACACCTACGAGAACGTCCATTTTTTTAGATGAATAACTAAATGACGCCATTTCCGATTTTTTTGAGAAGTTACCGAAAGAGAAGTGTTGGACTAAGTGTGTAACTGTGGAAAGGGTCATATGTAGAAAATTTTTATAATATTTTTTCTCTATATCTTTCCTTTTCTGGGTAGGTAGATTTTATTTAATCTTCCTTCGTAAAAGCAATATAATAATAATAATAACAATGGTAAGTTAATTGCCTAAAAACAAATTACAGATAATAATCTATTATTACACAGACTTCACCCACAGAGTTACCTTGTGTGTGAACAATTAATTTTACCAGTATAATATTGTCTGTGGGCACATCAATATAAATTACATAGGAATAGATATTATAACTACATATAATGGATACAAATATGGACTGTAGAACCCGGAATTAATTGCATTCTGATCAACTCTCCCTAAACAATTACGTTGAATAAATTAGAAATGTCTGTATTAGTAAAATGTTATGACATTTTGTGTTTAAAGGAATCGAATCATTTTTGTATCTGACGGAATAGCATTGAATATTTTCGGTCCTAGGTATAGTAAGGATTTTTGAGTATGAGTTCTTTTTACTTGTGGTTGCTGAAGTATAATGTGTCCCCTGACTGTCGTTTTTCTATTAAAGTATAAGCTCCATTTTTTTTAATTTAGTATTTATTCACTGCTAATCAATAAAGTTGACGTACGGTTGGTAATTGTAGTAAACTGAATAATTTCTTGCATGATGTTAGTCTAGGGGCATTTTTTTGAAGAGTCGTGGTAGGTTAGGCACAATTGTATATAAACTATTTCTTATTTTGTTCATATGCAATTGTCAAGTTAAATTTTCGTCAATTATTAAGCCGAGATGTTTAATATTTGATCTCTTACTTATTTTTTTACAGTGATTTTGTAAGGAATTTGCAGAATAACACTTATTAGTATGATATATTGGTCGTTCGTCAAATGCAACACTATTTCTACATGAAAAAATCATATACTTTGTTTTATCTGTATTAATCGACATCATATTATAATTAAACCATTTTCTTAGTGTTCTTAAGTCACACGACATCTTGACAAAAAAAATTTCTCTTGTATCTGAACTGTAGAGGACGGCAGTATCATCTGCAAAACTAAAAATCGTTTCATTCGCTACATTTAAGCAAAGGTCGTTAATGTACATTAAAAATAGTAGAGTACCAAGAACACTCCCTTGGAGTACGCCCGTTACCATTTGCGTTTCTGAACTAGTTACATCATTAATTCGAACAACCTGAGCTCTCCCCTGCAAATAACTCACAAACCACTGTAAAGGTAATCCTCTTATATCGGATGTAAAGAGTTTATCTAAAGGTATTCTGTGAGAAATTGTGTCAAACGCTTTTGATATATCAATAAATAATCCACTCGCAGCACAACCTTTGTCTATGTCAATACGTATTTCGTTAGTAAAGTCTACTAATGCCATCTCCGTTCCTGTGTTCAGTAAGAGTCCGTATTGAGAAAGTATGTGTTAATTTGTAAAAAAAATTTAACCGCATTAATTTTTCAAATATGTTTGATACTATTGACAGAAGTGTGACCGGTTGGTAATTGTTTGAAGTGTGTTTTGGACCTCCTTTATATATAGGAATAATTATAGCTCTTTTTAGAACGCCCGGGAAGATACCCTTTTCGATTAATAAATTGAATAATTGTGTGAGGACTAGAGCAATACTATTTACGGATAATTTTAGCATTTTTGCGACTATATTATCAATACCGGGGGACTTGTTATATTCAATGAATTTACTACATTTTCAACTTCCTCAACTACAATCGGCCATAAGTTAAAGGAAACCGACATTGGATCACGAGTTAGTGGAGGTTCTTGTAAGTTTTATAAATTGGTAATTATGTCTTTCACCTGACTAATAAATGTATTATTTAGTTTGTACGTAATGAATTAGAAGTATTAGTAGATACAGTAAAACTGTTGCGAAAACCCCGTCACCTTAAAAAAAATTGGCCGCGGCTATTCCTCTTGTATCTTGAAAACAATAAAATTTGTTTTTTCTGGCGATCCATTGGTCACACAGAAAAAGTTATTGAACAAAAAATGTTGGAAATAAAATTCTACACACTTTTGCTCAATGCCGAGATACCGAGAAGTTGGTATTTCAAACGGTAGAGGACGACAAAGTTACCAAAAATCGGTTTCCGCCATTCTAACTCCGTGGGGGTGGTTTTTTCTGAAAATTGCGAATGTAAAAGTTGTAGTGCTTGAAACTTGGTATAAGCAGACATTTTGTTTGGATAACTCTTCATGGGCAACTACTATACCTTTACTATATCCAACGTGTACAAGTGTTATTTTGCCACAACGCTTAATAGGGCCTGCATACCTTCATTTCTTGAAAAATACTTTTTTCTGAACTTTTAGGTGATTTCCCTTTAAATAAGAGACTAAATCTCTGGTTTATGCAAGATGGAGCTTCACTGTATTTTACTTTTGCTGTTAGAGAACATATGAACAACGCATATCCTGCGAGATCGATAGAGCGAGGGGGTCCCATTGCGTGGCTTTCAAGATCCCCGGATTTAACTTCTTTAGAATTTAGTATCGTGGGTTATTTAAACATTTTAGTTTACGCCATATTTGTAAACGATTTTTAAGGTTTCCACCAAGGAATAGAATACTGTTGCTAGATAATTAACAAAAAACCCGGGTTCTTTCAAAGGATGTGGGCTACCTTTGAAAGAATATATAGATCCTGTGTGGATTGTGAGGAAGGATAAAGGGTTTGGCCTTACCTGTTGGCGAAAGTTATATTAGATATTTTGCCGGCTGGTAAATATCGGCCTAATTGAGCTAACTCGCCGAGAAGGGTCGGGGTTCCAACTACGCTGAAAAAGAATACAAAACAAATACGAAGGGAGAGGGTTCCAGGTCCTCGACATCGAATAATCCTTGCGTCGGACCATCACAAGGTAGAGATAAAACCGGCAGAACAAACAAAATAGTAACGACCAATAAATTATCACAGCTTTTATTCAGATTGGTACTATAGTGCCAGGAATACCCTCACACAAAAATAAGCACAACAAAATATATATACCAAGGCAGGCTATGACAAAACAAACACTTTAAAATAATTAGTTGGGCGCGGCATAAACAATTAAAATCTTCTCACCCTGTAACGGCTTTCCGCGAATATAAAAATTAACAATAAACTAGCTAGTGAGGCAGGGTGCTGCAGAACAGAGCTATCCAAGAAATCAGCTAACGTCTAATTCCGAGTGCCAGCTCAAAATGACTCTATAATAATATTCAAAATTATACGAGGCGTAAACACCGGGATTATATGGCCATATAGATTCAAGGTAGTTTTCTAAAGACATCAGGTAAGTCAATGAACGCTCAAAATCTACTTGAATATGCCCTTTACATTATTAAACATATTTAAAATTGCGTAAACAAATCACGGAAGCTTGAAATCGAAAGCCGTTAATTTTGTACTAAGTTTACAAACAAGCGAATGGCGGCCGATGGACTCCGAAATAAAGGACGAGTTTACCGCAGCCCCGGCCGGCTAACACGACTAGAACGTGCTACCGGGTAAGTAAATCAATCTAATCAAATAACTAGTTACGCAAATAAAGCACACAGATCATAATACACAAAATACCATAATAGCAATTCTAAAACAGTCATACCTACAAACCAAATCGACAAACAATACATAACTAAATTGCTTCAAAAACCTCTCAGGTACCCACGGCACGTGGTGCAGAGTTGGTGGACGTGGCAACCAGGCAGGCCACTGGCCCAGAAGACGGCCTCGTAACGGGCAGCAGACCAGCGTCGTTAGTTGCAATGAGGCGACCGCAGGGGAATAAATGAGCGGCACGCCGGTTCGTGGAGGCTCCACCAGTCCCAGGTAAAGTAAACCACACCAATATTCCAAGCGCTAACATTCAGTTCGCAGGGCGTAGAGGTACAACTCAATTTCCATGGCGTAGAATTGAAAGCTAAAGATACAAATCTCTAGGTACAAAACCGCACAAGAAAGAGAAGTCGAAACAAACCTGCAAGTGGTGACGAACAGATCAGTTCGAACTGAAAAGAGCCCAACCAAAACCGCAACAAAAGCGTAACGAACGCTGGCAGCAACACATAAAAGCTCCCATGGCGATCCGAAGAGCACTTTGCCTCACATATCCTTCCAAACTATAAGGATCAGCTAGAACCAAAGTTGAACGAAGCAAAAGGCTCCCAGAGCACAAACTTCGACGATCGACTCGATGGAAAAAAAATGAAAATTGGCCAAAGCAGTTTACAATCTCAGGTTATCAAAGTGTTCCAAAATTCGAAAAAAAGAAGAAAAACTATAAAGAGTGCAGATGTATTGTGGCAAACTGATAAACAGAAGTGTACCTTATTTGAATTTGAAACTGATGGTATTTGGGTTGCCCAACCATAGGTAAAATATTGTATTTTTAGGAAATTGCCAAATCTGACTAATTATTTCAACTATTATAAGAGAAAATGACAAAATGAGCGTAACAGGATATAAAAGAACGATATTTTGAGCATCTTCTTTAATTGCCATCTTTTTTTCTAAAAACCAATAAAACCTTAATAAATACCAATAAAACAAATTATTATGCTATTGCAATAGAATCGCTGTTATTTCGGAAACGATCCATTTGCGGACCCATGTATATTAAGACTTTTTCATTTGTTTTCGACCGTACTACATGCCCTGTAAATATTTAAACGTTGTTTTGGAACACCCGGTATAGTGTTCACACCTTTTTTTGCATGATGGTTGGCCATCACAGTTTTTATTTTCAATTTAGCTCTGTAAAAGTATTTTGTTGTGTTTAAATAAGGTTTACATTTGAGGTTATAGTTTCCAAATTAGGTTATACACTGCCTCCTACACTTACAAGCCATGCTGTTGGAGATTTGGCGGCGCTGATCGTAGACCAATTTTTGTACTGTTTAATTATAAAAACGTCTGTTCAAATGTGACGTGTGAGTAAATATTAATATGTTGGACTGCTCTAAGTTTGAAGAAATACATTTATTTATATTACTGTACTGTTCGTGATAAGTGAAAGTAAAATTGCTGCTAGAATTTATGGGTTTTTATTAATTATTTTACTAAGGTAAGTAACAATCTAACCTCATTTTTAGGGAATTTTTTCTAACTTTTAATTTTATATTTAGAATATCACGAAGACGCTGTGTACCAACCACAACAGTACCTTACAAAAAAATCGTATAAAAACTATAACAACATTTTCTTTTCCAATGCAGATCCGAAAGAAAGCAGGGCTTTGTACAACAGCACGAGAACGTTGAATCCCAAGAAAAAATGATGTCGTGTGTGAAATATATTTTAATGGAAAAGACATTTGAAAACATTAGAAATGAGAATGCGGATCTGCAGAACTGTTGCTGCATTACCCTTGATTAGCTGACAATTCTGTCCTAAGCGTACTTCCAAATTTACCAACATATTTGTCTTCGAAAGCGCCTCAAGAAAGAACAAATACTGAATGTACAAGAAGACAAGTATTGGAAAGACATGCACAAACAGTGAAAGTGTTTTTAAATGATGACATCAGCAGTTTTTAGAAGTTTATGGAACAATTTACGTCACACAAATTTAGATGTAACCGAGAAGATAAGGTTATTATGTTCAAATAAGATTATTTACAGCAGTAGCACCATAGTTTTTGCATATATGTTGTACTCTCAATCAGCAGTGTTGTATAAAAAGTTACAAACTTTAAAATAATTACAGAAATGTTCTTTTATCTATGGGTTACACAGGTTAAGTTGTTTTATTTTTATAAATATACTGTTACATGTTTGTATTACTTGAGTATGTAAATAAATGTCACAATTACAGAAGCTATCTTTAGTTAATTACAGAGTAAATAATGATAAAGAGTAAAACTGTGCTCTTTAAAGCAAAGTTATTGCAAATTGGAGTATTGTAATTTAGAACCACCAACTACCAGAGATGCAATGTTGCCAAGTCTAACAGCATGGCTTGTAAGTGTAGGAGGCGGTGGGTTATAGAATGTGACAAAACAAATGCAAAGTTGCCGTATTTAATCAGAACAGAAACTAGAACTTTAATAATTTTTATGCATGTACTCAGTTTCAGTAAACTTAAAGTTATTTTTAATTGAGTACATAGACGGTCGCACAATACTTTAGATTTTAAATATTTCTCCACTATCAAAATAAACAGTCCATCTGACAACCATATTCGAATCTGTCAAATGATAGTAAAATTGCTAGAGGTAATACAGATCGAACGGCAAATATTACGGTGCTATTCACATGCAGCTTAACAATAAACATCCAAGGCAAATCCGCACGCAAAAAAGAAGTGGATGGATTATAATATGACGTAAAGCTCAAAAGATCGCTTGCTTAGGTCATAAGTTAAAGTAGCAAAGAAAACAATCAAGCTAATAAAAAGGTCAATCCCATTAGACACAAGAGCAAGAGGGAGACCTAAAGACTAAACAAAGATCACTAGATGAGGTTTTAAAATAGGTACCTATATTAAGACTTTGGTCGTAACTAATGGAAAACTAAAGGCGAGAGACAGGTAAGTTTACGAAAAATAGAAAAGACTGCCAAAGCACATATGAGAATTTATCCACCTCGATAAAGGTAGTTAAACTCGAAGGGGTGGCAAACATTTTCTAAGAAATTAACTAATTAATAATTGAGATTCTATTTTTAGATATTCGCGAAGCAGAGGATATATTTTTGGCACCTATAATAAATATGAAGAATTGCTTTAACCTTTTATGGCAAGATAGGTTGAGGAACTGTAGTGTACACCATGCTGTGATACTGGTTGCCTATCATATGTAACATTGAGCAGTGCTGTTTTAATCTGATATTTTTTGTCGCTCACAATCCCACAAATAGTTTTTTAAAGTGCAGCATAATTCAAAAAACCAAAAATCCGCTCAGGAATGCCAAGCTGGAATACCTGATTATTTTTAAAGATTTGTTTTTAGATCATTTGGATTTATCTGACACAGAAGTTGATAATGATGGCGATTAAGATGCTATCACAACAGACGATATTATTTTTGATTATTTAACTTTGACGCAGACTTTTGCAGAAGTAAAACTTAGTACGAGTATTTGTAGAAATATAATCGCCGAAGCGTACTGTTTGAGGCTTTCGCGGTTACTCGAATTATTCTCCTTAGCATAGAATTTCGGCTTAGACCGCGTAGTATTTGTAGATGAACACCCAGCATTCTCTGGCTTAATGTGCCTTGCACCTTGTGAAGTCGAGCAAAAACCCGCGCGATGGCCATGCTCTTTGGTGGCTCGTGTTGTTTGAGTATCTTGAGAACGAGGATACTTAGGCAGATTTGGCCGTTTTGCTGTTTGTGCATCCATATTCACTAACGTTTCGCAAGACCTTGCAGCTTGCATCATCAGAGTGTTCGACTGCTAAAATTGACCAATATCGAGTTTATAAATTTGACGTCGGTTCTGTAACAAAAAAAATTACGTTAAAGTGCCTTGATAGATACTGACAAATTTTTCAGGATGAACACTTAATGTTAATGTTCGTTAATGTTCAAATTGGTTCAAATATGGCATTATGTGCACATTTATTCTAACATTTACTTGACAGTGATAGTTTAGTCCAATTTAATTGGGTATTTAAATTATTAATATGCATTTAGTAAAGAAACAAAATAGAATTTATAATTTAATAATATGAGAAACAAAAGGATTCTAACATAATGTAATATCTAAAGATAAAATTGGAAATTGATGACAAATACTTTTTCGAGATAGAATATTGCACATAGTGGGTAGAAACAAAATTAGAAAATATACTAAGCAGTTTAATGTCAAGGAAACCATGATACTACTCTATTATAGAATTCCATTCAAAAGTGTATCTCAAAAATATTGCCAAAATATGTATAGTGTAAAGATTACGTGTTTGTGTTTCGTATACATATTTCGTCTCCGTAGTGCATTATGAAGGCAAAGAAAATATGACAACGAATAATAAAAATAATAATAATAATAAATTTTATTCCATAGCTCAAATATATACAGTTTATAACTTAACGCAAAATATTAAGGGAACCTTAAAATGAGGTTCAGAATCCTGCTTTTCAACTTCACCATAAATATAATAGAAAGCAGAACTTCAAAAACATAACCTAACTAAACTGCGGTTAATGGTGACGTAAATCGCAACATATTTATTAAAACATTCACAAAATTCAATTAAATGAAAACCGGTAGACAATGGCATTGCAAGACGCAATATTATTAAAAACTAAACATCAAATTATATTGAGACAATCACAGAGTTTGAAGTACATACTCGAAGAAGCCGGATTTAAATCTATGCAAAGGTCAATCTTTGTAAGAAGCGGATGATTATAAGAAAACGATCTTTAAAAAATCGATGTTTTATGTAGAGGAACAGTTAAAGTTTATTTATGTCTTAAATTTAAATTGTGTACATCAATTCTATCAGTGACTTTATTATAAAGATAAGGCGGTTGCTTTTCTAAAATTAATTAAAAAAAGCCAGTAACTTTTGAAGGAATCTTCTGTTTTTATGTTTAACCAATTTGTTTCAAGGGATGTATGCGAAATATGTTCAAATTTTGTAATACCGTGGATATAACTCAAGCAAGCATTTTACACTATTTGAATTCGTTTAATGGTATCAACATCTAAACAGGAATCAAAAATGTCTAATCAAAACATAAAATGGGAGAGAACAAGAGATTCACAGAGACAGAGAGTAGTTTTGACTGCTTTACTGAGGTATGACCTGTGTGGATAAAGTATTCTAAGATTGCCATATGCTTTTTGAATGTATTTGGAAATTTTTTGTTTATATCTAAAACTATTGACCAATATACGATCTGGATTTCTTGCTTCATCAGTAACAGGTAATAATTTATTATTTATGTGAAGCCTAAGCATGCTTTTTTTAAAACCA
Organism: Agriotes lineatus; assembly: GCA_940337035.1. Classification (NCBI taxonomy): domain Eukaryota; kingdom Metazoa; phylum Arthropoda; class Insecta; order Coleoptera; family Elateridae; genus Agriotes; species Agriotes lineatus. Next base: position 250,071,237 of record OW679194.1, read on the forward strand.
CATTCACTTCTACTTCCAAACATTACAGCACAAGATTTCTCAGGATTTAATGTTGTTGTTGGGCTGTCTTTGCTAATGATTTAAGATCACTGTTTATGATAGCAACTGCATTATCGAAATTTTCCGGTAAAAAAGAGTAATATAACTGACTATCGTCGGCGTACATATGCAATTTACAGGTTTTAACGTAATGATGCAGCCTGACAGTATAAATGGCATACAACAAAAGCCCAAGAATAGATCCTTGTGGAACACCTCTTTGAACAAATTGTGCCGTAGACATACGACCATCAATCATAGCCTGTTGACTTCTGTTATAAAGGTAGTCTTTCATTAGGGTAAGAGCGTGAATACCAAGACCAATGTAATTTAAAATAGCTATTAACAATTCATAATTAATAGTATCGAAAGCTTTACTAAAATATTTTTTTATTGCCAGTACAACAAAATTATTTGTTATACATAGCATTGATGTGAATTATATATACATAGTATTATTTGCCTAGTTAATCTTCATCATCTGTTGCAAATTATAGGTCCTGCGGAAGTTTACGCCGAAGATGTATATTCTTTTGCACTAGACTATAGTGACGAGAGCCTTCGCATGTATGAAAGGTTTGGAGAAAATTTATTTTGAAGCGATTGTATTTTATTTATGTTCGTTTTTGAGGTGGTATTAGTGGTATTAGGACGTATTAGTGACTTGTACATAAGCAAGCAGCATTCAGTCCTCAGATTAGATTTTCGATTTATTAATGGGTACAGTTTCGATAGTCTTGCGTAGGATAGGTTGAGTTTTTAATTAATATGGAGTCTCCATGTCAATCGTGTATCTACATACACTCCTAGATATTTTACAGCTGCACTGGTAGGGTTCCACTCAACACTTACGCCGTTCCAGTTATATTTGCAAGGTTTTCGATTTTTCTCAGAGTGAAGATTTTCGTTTTGCATTTGGTGGGATTAAGTGATATGTTGCACTTGTTAAGCCACGTGCTAACTTCGTTGATTGCTAACTGTAGCTGCTTTATTGAGCTGGTAAAATTGTAATTCTGAGCGATAATCACAGTGTCATCAGCGTACAGGGCCAAGTTTTCACGGGTTAATGGAATATCACTCACAAAGATGTTAAAGAGTATTGGACCTAGTACGCTACCTTGCGATACGCCAGCCCTGATAGGTTTTCTATCCGATATCCGCTTTTAGATAGCTTGGAATAGGCAGTTGGAGAATTTTGTATTTGAGACCTTCCAGCCAAACCTTATCAAAGGCTTTGGCTATATCTAGAAATACTGCAGTAGTATATTTATTATCTTCATACCCAGGCTCTATGATTTCCACAATTCGCTGCAATTGATGACAAGTGGAATGGTTAGTTTTGAATCAAAACTGAAAAGGTGAAAGAACGTTTGCTGCTTCTATGTGCTCGTTTAACCTACTGTAAATTATTCTCTCAAATATTTTTTCCACGGTATTTAAGAGGCTAATAGGTAGATACCTATCAACTTTCTTCTTATTTTTGCCAGGTTTGGTAAAGACAACCACGTTTCCATGATCCAACTCGCAAAGAAGAGTTGTATAGTGTGGCCAAGAAAGTGAGTACCTTTCTGGTAAGTTGCTTCAAGATTACATTTGCGATAAGACCAAATCCAGGTGATTTGTATTTTGGTAAAGCATCTATAATTCCCTTTATTTCAGTAGGTGATGTTGGCTGTATTTGATTTGGGACTGGCACAAGTGTCTCAATGTGATTAACTACTGAGCAAGTAAAGATATAATTTCCTTTTACTGATGGTATACATGTTACTATTTAAATCTCCTACTACCACAGTTGGTTCATCAGTATTTAAAAGTGCTTGGATGTCTTGATCGGTAAGTTTTCTATTTGGTTGCTTATAGACGCTAATTATAGTTACGTTGCTGTTATCGTTTAATGAAACTTTTATTGCAGTTGCTTCTGTTGTAGTTTCTTTTATACCAACAGGATGAGGAATAATACTTCGTTTAGCTAATACAGTCACGCCTTCTGAAGCAATTCTGGCATTGAAGTCACTTCTATAAATATGATAACCTGGCATTTTCAAAATATCATCTGCTGTTAAAACACGTTAATCGCCGCAATACAAATTCAGAAATGGGTCTCCAGGGCCAACTAGGTAGAAGAAACAATAAAACATATCTAATATTGAAACGCCTATAAATAGGCAGCCAAATACGCTATCCAAGGGGTAAATGTGTTGTTGGGTATAGGAGGCCACGTGCATTAGGCAAAGCATGTAAAGTTACGCACAATGAGAAGCTACCGTGAATCACACGGCCACGAAAACTTTTCAACGTGAGATGCAAGTTAGCATCACACGGCGCTGTAAATAAAAAGATAGAGATGCACGTTAGCTTCACGTGGCGATTAAAGTGTTAAATGGGTTTCTGAGATGCATGCACTTTCAACTCAATGTCTAGCTAGAAATGTTATGAAGATCGAACGTTGGTTTAGTATCCCGTTTGCATTCCAGTTTAGGATTGTTAAGTTTTGAATTGTTTTATGAACCATTAAGAATATTAGGGAAAACGTGTGTAGGTAATTAGATATGTTTTTATTTGAGGAAGGAGAGCGGTTATGAAGTCAATGATAATTTTTATTAGGTTATTAACTATAGGGGAGTTAGTTGTGTTTGAGGATAGATTGAATTTGTTTTCTAATGGTGTACTGGAATTAGTTTGTAATTTCTGAAAGTAGGTTTAGGATGGGTTGACAAAGGCATTTCTGGTTACATACCTTTTGGTACGGATTTGACTGCGTGTAAGGACATCTTTTTGCTGTATGTAGCTGCTGCACCCCCTGTAGTTCGCTGGATGGTTTTCGTTGCAGTTAAAGCAGACTGGTGGGTTATTAGGGCATTTTGGACAATCACTAGTGAGGTGGTTACCAGGAACTTTCACGCATCTTGGATTCAGGTGACAATAATTTTTGGTGTGACCAAAACGCTGACACCTACGGCACTGAGGTAAATCTGTTGTTTTTCTTCGTGTTTCAACTTTAACAATAGAATAAAATATCTTTTCTAATTTAAATATTTTTTTGCCCCATCACTGATGGTAAGCTAAACGACGCAAATATGCAATGGCTTCTTGTCTTTCCTTAGCAAGAGAGTTACTTTGTTTACAGGATAGTCTTTTAATTCATTTTGAAGTTCCTCAATAGACATTCGCTGGAATACGACGAAATAAATAAACAAATCAGAAAAAAATAATAAAATATATAAAGGACTATAACACAGAAATGGTAAAGATAGTAAATGAAAACAACAAAAACATGAAGGTCCTCAAATCAATAAATTTAAATGGACGAAAAATAATCCATAAACTTAGAGACAAAGAAGGAAACATAAAGCAAGGAAACCAGCAAATATTACAAATCATCCAAGATTTGTACAATAAACTTTATTCTTCGACAATACAAAAGCCACAGAAATAGAAGATATAACTGTAAATAACATAGGTTTAGAAGACATCCCTGAAATCACCATAGAGGAAATATAACTGAGCCTATCAAAAACGAAAAACGGCCGTGTCCCAGGACAAGATGGAATAATCAAAGAAATGCTAAAAGGAGGGGGGGAAATCACCCTAGAGACAATGACAACATGCGAGACAAATATCACGCTAGACGGAAACGTAATTGAAAACGTCGAAGAATATACATATTGAGATGGTTTTAAGCTCACAATTTAGCTCTGTATGCAGTGAGAAATATCGAACAAAGTCAATTAAAGCACAGAGTTGAAATATTTTATTTAATTGCAATCTGAACAGTAGTTGAAGTTATTAAATACATTGGAAATGAGATGGAAGAGGCATAATTAGAGGGATAGAAGGATAAATGCAAGCATAAGCAAAGCAGATTTCAGAGGGATTGAATTTGAAGTTTGAGTAAAAGAAATATTTAAGATGGCTAGTATAATGTAAGTTATATGATAGGTTTGAGCATATTTGAAGCCAGATCAAATAAAATTAAATGATACAAAGAGTAGAATTATTAATAAATGTACAGGCTAGTGAAAAGCAAACAATCTGAAAGGTAGATGGAAATTGAAGCAAGATAAGATAAGATTTGCAAAGAGCAATAGAGAACGAGGGCAACTGAATTGAAGAAACTCCAGTGACGTGTTTAAAATTGAACTCAAGTGTCAGTGCATTGTAAAAACTAAGTGATTATAGCAAAGGAGTGATTATAAAAAACGTTTATGTGACGAGAAAGAACAATTTTTAGGTATAAGAAATAAAGACAATTTTTAGATTTGAGAAACATGTTATCAAATTTGATTCCTTGATGTAAAATTGTAGCTAAAACTAATTTCTTATAAACAAATACAGATCGCGGTTACTAAGCAACACGATGCTGTTTTGTCAAAAGAAGAACAATTGCTGTAAATTGACTAGTTTGGGGCAAAATTTTGCTCCATTAAATTAATGTTTTATTATAATAAAAAGTGTTTTACCAAGTTAAAAAGTGTACCATTTATGTATACCTATTACGAGGCATCTGTGGTAGTGTTTGCAGAACGTTCTACGACAAAACATTTATAAATTTTCCAAACCAACTGAGAATTTCAAACTTCGACACCAATCCAATTGAGCTGCAGAAGCCAGGGGTTTTCAGTCAAACAGGCCAGGAAGGTGGTACGAGCATCCTGAACAAGATTTGCTGCTAGGGAAAAGAGTTAGGACCTCGGCGTTACCTGCAACCATCTTCGTGGCGAGAATCGGCTGGAATTTAAAAGGTAGGAGTGCCATGTTTTTGATCGTTTGGGAGCCGGAAAAGCTAGTAAACTGCTAGATTACGCCTTGTGGAAGAGGTTCATCGTATTTCCAAACGTCCAGATTCGTCTCAGTTTGAGTAATTTGAATGGCGTCAGTAGAAATTGCGGTTTTTGCAAGAATTTGAGACCCTCATAGGAAGCCAAGAACAAAAGACAACTAGCGTGGCTTGACGTCATACCTGAAAGCAAATCGAATTAGTTGTTGCTAGGCGGAAGTTTCCTTCAATTTACCTGACGTCTCCTTGCAGAATTTCACTTTTGAATCTTTAGTTACACACTATATGCACTAACGACTTTTTGTAGTAAATGGCAAGTTTGTGAGGTTATGAGTAACCGAATCTAGTAGAGCTGTTGTACTAAAATTGCATATATGAGCTACGCTGAGTCAAATATTCTAAACAAAATTTCAAATAAAACTCAGCTTTGAACACCACCTGAGAGAGTAGTTTTGTGGTCTTGCCGGAGCTAGCCCAGAATATTATTGCAATTCGATAAAATATAGAAAGGGGCAGTTAACCATTTTTATTCAAGTATAATAAATACATTTCATTTTGATTAGCCTAAAATACTGACAGGTGAAGTTTTACACAATAAAAATACCTTGAGCAGTGTGGTGATTTGCCCTAACCAATTATTCATTTTATCCCTTAAAACATAAAGATAGCCAGTCACTGCAATATTTGGGTCACACAATAAAAAGAGGTAAAGAGAACCAAACAGCAGAGATTTCAAGGAGAGTGAGAATGACCTGGGCTGGTAGGAAGACTTGGATATATCCTAAAACCTGAGATATTCCAGTAAATTTAAAAATAAAGGTCTTTAACACATGCGTACTTCCCGTAATGACCTACGGAATGGAGACAACAACTCTAACCGTTAAATCAGTAAACAAACTGAGAACTACTCAAAGAGCAATCGAAAGAATTATGCTCGGCGTAAGCCTTAGAGACCGCATACACAACCAGGAAATTAGAAGAAAAACTAACTTGGAAGATGTCATCAAAAGCATAGCTACCGCGAAGTGGAGATGGGCAGGTCATATAGCGTGACAGAATGAGGACAGATGGACAAGGAGAATCGTACAATGGAAACCCAGATTAACGAAGAGAAGCGTTGGCAGACCGCAAAACAGGTGGATCGACGATATTAAAAAAGAAAGTGGGAAGAAACTGGTGTCAACTGGCTCTAGACAGACAAGAAAGGGAGGCCTATATCCAGGAGTGGACGCAGAAACGCTGCTGAAGAAGAAGAAGAAGAATTGATAAGGAGAGTGGAACATTTTTATAACAACCGACAGCGGCTTGTATTTGGATCTCGGAAAATGTGATATTTGATGTCATTAAGGGTGTAAACTTTTGTAAGCTTTCTATAATCTTTATCACTACTCAGAATTATACGTAATATGTTTCCACTAAGTGTTGTAAAGTTTTCAGTGGCTGTGTTTTTTTTTATATCAGTGATTATTTCAGTATATTTTATTTTGTTAGCGTTATGAATTGATATTGGCTGGATTTTGTTTTTGCGTGTATCTGTTGTTACTTGTAAATTGGTGTTTTCAGATGACTTTTCGTTATAATCAGATTTATCGGTCTATACCCGCTGCATTACTTTTCACACTCCTAATTAAATGTTGTACTTCCTCAACGTCAACAGTAGTGAAAGAAAGTTTTTCTGATGTAAGTTCGTTATTACGATAAAAACATTTGATGTGTCAGTTTCAGTCAACAATGTTCTCAAACTGACAGCTCTTGTAATAACATAAATTGCTATATTATTAGATTACTAGATTACTACTTAATCATTATCAGTCGATTTCTGTACAAAATAAAAAAACAAAGATTGAATATTTTCAATAAATTGTTACCACCCATATTCAAACCAGATAGAAAAGAATAGATAATTCATCATAACAGCGACATATTTAGAAGTTTTTCAAATAACATTGTTCGAAAATATTTATATGCCTCTGCTGTGTAAAATATTCAAAAACGATATCCGGAAATTGCTAAACCAGAGTCAATGTCACGTTTATTTGGCCAAACTGGAAGTTTTGCAGCCTTTGAACATTACCCGTAGAATGATCTACAGCATTAATGTAACAAGAAATTAGAAGAGCAAATAGTTTGTGCTTTTTGAAGAATAGTGGCAATTTTTTTTGTCCTGTTTCGTTTGTAGAAATTTGTAAAAAAAATGGTTTATTTTTATGCTGCAGTCAACCGATGTATATAATAAGGGAGTTATCAGGGGTAAACCTAGAGTTATATTATTTTGATGGGGCCTCTGGCGGGTAACCAAACGTTTTTCATTTATGTAGATTAAATGAATATTTTACAAGCGGTCATAATTACATTCACCAAACATCCTTTATGAGGGCTCAGAAATTAAGTGAAATTTTGTCAAGGATATTTCCCAGATAAAAAATTGACGAAGGTAAGAGGGTTTGATAAAGAAACAGAAATTGGAAGTTGTGCATTTGAACATTACTGAATGATCTAAAATTCTACTCGAATTATCTTAAATTTCAAAGTGCCAGATGACCTATGAAATTAGCGATTAAAGAATAAATTTGATATATACTCATATTTTACCCTCTGTTCTGTAAAACTTGAAATCATAGCCTTAAAAATTGAAATAAAACTACTCACTTGTAGGCCATCATTCTATAAGTATCGTGTAAATGTATATTCGCCAAGAGTGCAAAAGAGTGAGAGTGTTAGAGGGGGCACCCAACACGGCCAGAGCTAAGCGGAAGTGATGGAAAGGTGAAGAGTTGGAGAAAGTGCTGGCGGGGGCCTGCACTGTGCGAGAATTATCACAAGACACATTTTTAACATTAACCACCTACCAATCGGTAATGAACAGTCGGTTGGTTAAGCTAGGTTGGTAAAAAACACAAAATGTTGGTCTTATACGTATCGTTGTTTCTCTGCGTCTTCAGCGTATATTCGGAAAAAGCAGAGAACGCCAGTGACAGTCTACAGGAAATGGACTACACGGACGGGACTAAAGTGGAGCATAAGTATCTGTTGCCGACTGTAAATGCTAGTGTTTTGAGTGACGATGGCGATTCACCCCTAATGGGGGTGAACTCGGTTCCTGCTAGTTTGTCGCGCGTTCTGGACTTCTACAACACAGAGCTGCTGGCTGCTAATTGGAACAGGGTGCAAAAGGGATTAACTAGGAAATGTCGACAGAACGTGCAAAAGTACATTGATGGATTAGTTTCCGGCGCTAACTGGGCTCTAAAAAGTACGTAATTAAGAAAATATTAATGTAAACTTTGCGTGAAACTTCTAATTTCAAAAATGCGGTTTCTGAGAGAGAGTTTAAGTAATCTTGTTTATGTTTGTATCTTTCTGAATCCTTCAAATGTTCTCATTAAAATGTACAATTGTAGCACTTTCGAGGTGGTTAGAGAAGAGTACAACGACAGCAATTTAAACTTAATATACAACTCGTTGCCTTAATTTAATTCCAGTTGCGTGCTCATAACAACAAATGGAACACTTGCAAAGAAAGTAAATGCTTGCGTTTGACTCTATTATTAACAAGTTTAATTAGTAATCACACTTTGCAAATAATTTCGCAACTGTTTCTCATTATGAAGGCTAAATACAACATCGAAATAGGTTGCAAAATTTGCATACGGAAATCAAATAATATGCTGATACGAGGTGAATACTTCTTAGCGTCGTATTTTGTTAATTACAGCAAACTGTCGTGTAGAAAATATTACATTTATAAAGGAAATTCTGTACATTCTACTAACAAGAAGCATGTCAGCAGGTCATTACATAACCTTAACACTGGCTCAGGTTGCAAAATATTAGAAGCTAGCAAAGTGGAAGTAGCTACGGTAACGGTTCAGATCATTGGAAATTACGATCATGCGATTTAATAGAATTAAGGCAAAGATTAATGACCTTGAGAGTTTCAAATGTATATTTAGTTTTTTATTGTTTGTGTACCGCTAGGAAAACTATAGGTATTGCTAGATTATTCCAGATATTTACTCTAAGCTTCTGCAAGTCAGAGTAAGTTAAGCAACAAAGTGAAATTTGCTCTGTTTTTCACGATTGACTTATCAATGTATTATTTCGTTGTACAATTCACATCTTTTATTTGTTTAAACTCTAAGAATGTGTTGTTACCTGGTTTGCACAACTGTACTTCAAAATGTACTCTTGAATAATACATCCATAATATGCAAACTGATAATTGCTAGCAATAGTAATTTACGATACAAGTGCGTAAAGCTAGTCTTTAGTCACGAGTGGGCCAGAGTTAAAAATCGAGTGATCGAACGTTTTATGCCCCTTTAGTTACTAAAGATGCTTTACGCATGTCGAGTGTACAATATTTTATCTACGATAGAATCTAGAAAACACGGTAAATATTTAAATGTAAATTAGGATTACTAGAAAACAGTCATAATTTTGCGTGGTTAAAAATTTTAAACTCGTTGCTACTGACGACGTGAACTAATGAAAACATGTTATTAACTAGTCCCTTTACAAATTTAAAACTGCCAACCAAAAGTCAATTTTACACACTGTCGTAGATAAAAAATGTTTCCCAACATATTTGCATAATTTTCACAAATAAATGTTCAGATTAAAATATAGAACAAGAGAATATGAACAGAAATTTCACAGTTGCAAAATAAGATGTACGATTAGAACTATTTACATTATAAAGTTGGTTACGTATCGCTATGCCTATTTTTTACAGATTATTATTCAATATTTTTCTAGAAGGAAAGTATATTATAGATTAGGCAATTGAGTTTTTCCTAATCTATAACCTTAGGCACAGATAAATCTATGCTAAAGCAATTTTCTGCACATAATTTCCTTGAAAATTACTGAAAAAATGTATTTTCTCAACTGCGTTAATAACAATTACCCTATTTCCAAATATGACGTTTATGTAAACTTGCAAACCATAACATTGCTGAATCGAGTCACGTCGTTCACTACAACGTACGTAACGTTTGATTGTCAGTTTTTAAATTTGAATTGAAATACTTATTTACATATTAAGAGCATAATCAATACATTATAGTACGAGGAAATATTTAAAGCGCGACGAGAAGCCGAGAGTTTTCCACGAGGGCTAAAATCGTGATTATGTACGTGGTACATAAATTTTATTATATTTTGGTTCTCAAAATGGACAAAATTCAAGGATTCATTCACCGTTGTGCAGGCGCTGTGAGTTTTTGATGTGCTATTGTTTCTATGCAGATTGATGGTGTTGCTATACTACGTTGTTGGTGTTTCTTATACTGCTTATAGGCCCACGAGATATAAAAGCCGTATTACGCCCGCTATCGAGGGCAATAAACAAGATTATGATTCCAAAATAAAATAAATATTGTATTTTGATGAGCGTACCCTGACTTAATTTTTGAAAATGCATCATATTCAGTACATAGAATAATATCTACATACAGGGCCGCCGGGTGCATATGAGACCCCTTTGTGCAAACTTAAAGAAACCGCCCCCCTTGATAGACAATAAAAGTAATTTACATTTTTAAAATTGTAATATGTATTATTAATACTGTAATGAGTACAACAGTGACCACAAAACGAAACAAGAGAATCATTATGACAGGTAAAGTATATAATTAGATATAATTTTTAACGAAAAGCAAGGAAACTGGAGAATTCTGTCCTTATATCCGTAAGTAGCTAAAAGAAAATACGCTATAAAAACAAAACAGCATTTCTGAAAAATGATGCTTTTCCGACGTGTTTTCCGCCCGTAAAATATAGTGAAATCTCCCTTAACGGACACCTCACACAACGGACTGTTTTTAGTGTACAGAACTGTAAGTAATACATTGTCAATAAACCTTCCAATAGCAGACACCTCTCTGCAACGAATAGTTTCATATACCCCATGGGGGTCCGTTATGGAGAGTTTCCACTGTACATGATTTCGGTATGTTACCATCGTTGATGTATAATGATTAATAATACACAATTGTACCTATTTAACAGTACGGAAATAACTTTTCGGTACAGGCAAAAAAAACGTTACCACCATAGGCCGAAAAAACCTAATATAACTCAACAATGCCGTTATTACTTTTTTCATTTTTTCCGATCAGAAAAAAATATGTTTTAGTCACCCAGGGCCGGGACCTTAAATTTTCGCCTTTATAACCAATATGTGGCTATATCCCATGTCGTTACAATCGATATCTGCTGTACATATATAACAAAATAATTTTGGATAAGGTTTGCATAAGAATATTTTCCCTCGACACCAGTAGGTAGAAGAAGGACCGATAATGTATATATGTATGTATGTATATGAATAAGAAATACTCAATAATAAATACAATAACAAATTTGAACCTCTTGTGCTTTTAATGGCACATTTTTTTAAATTAAATCACCCATGTCTAAATTCCATAATATAATTTCTGTAGATGTTATTGATATTATAGACACATATTTAAAAGTAATTTTAAATTATATTTCGAACAACGTCTTTTACCAGAAGTAGGTATCTAATAGTATACACCGTTCACCAAACAGAAATAGTTAAGCCACACCAAATATTTGGCCACACCATACAAAAACGTGCAATATTTGATTGGTCGAACTTCTAAAACCGGTATCACAGCAAGCGCGTATTTGAATCAAGCTACCCTTACTTATTTCAAACTTGTGCACGCATTAATTTGTGGAGAGTGGCAAATTTACCAAATCCACCGAACAGAAATAGTTCGGTGGATTCGGTAAATTCTTAAAACAAGTGCAATATTTGGAAACATATATCACAAAGTACATCGTCCTAATATATTTAATGAACCTACCAATTCTTGTTCGATTTGCCACTGCTTTGCTCTTCTCTTCCTATATTGGGCCCCGGATAAAGTCGTTGGTTTTTTCTTTCTTATATCTAACTGACACCTACAATTTAATATTTAAAGTTGTATATGACAGGATGGTTATAAGTCGATCGTCAAAAAGTTGGCATTAAATGGAAAAAAATAATGTGTAGAGTTGTTTGGAAAATTAAACCATGGCGATCAGAGGTGGTTGAAAAATAAATTACAAATTGGCAAAGAAAAGTTCTCACGTGAATTTAACATTTTTGTAAATAATTGAGAAGAATGCATTTACTAGCCAAGCTAGAGAAGCATTTTACCTGAAAAGTTGTTTAACATGTAATTTTCTATTTTGGCTAAAATTATTGAAAAAGAATTCCTAAATGTTTAGCACATGTAAACTGAATAAAGGAAAATCTCATTTATACAACAAACTGTAAAAACATTTACTGGATTTTTGAGAACGTAATTCATTAACAGGGTTAGATTGGAGTTTTTAGAAGCCATTTAATAGATATTAATTGTAACTGAAATATCTCTCCTAAAAAGCATGTTGCACCAACAACGTAGAAATGTTACAAAAATATTACTTTTCGGTAAATAATAAAAGACCTAAAGGAATAATTAATATTTTCTATTGTTTTGTCCAATTATAAATATTTAGTTTTTACTTAAAAAAATTGAATTTTGAAATCAAGTCTTGACATGTAAAATTTTGAAAAATATTCCAAAAATTGAAATATTTGTTTTTCGCGGAAGTTAAAGAAAAGAAAGTTGTTCCGTTAGCTAAAACTAACAAACGATAAAAACATTTCATTGAAATCTTGTTTAATTTCCGAACAATAGCACTTTTTGAATTTTGACAATTTCAAAAAACGCCATTTTTAACTAATTACAAATTACTCATATATGATAGAGCTAACTAGCTTTTCAGGCAAGCACAAATTATTTCCCTAAAAAGATGTAAAATGGAAATTATATATAATTTTGGTTCCATCGGTATAGGTATAACAGCAATGAGACAACGTGAACGTAAATATAATGCATTGCTTGAGTAAGAAAGAGATAAACATAAAAGGAAATATTTGAATAGGCTTGACCTCATTTTAGTTATGAGTTTATGACACATGTCAACTAAACATGCCTACTAAAATAATATTTTGGATTGTAATCTCTTTCTTAATCAATCATTCTATTCTGTTGTTCATATTATCTCATTGCTGTTATAATTTTGGCCCATCGGTATTATACGACAGATCATGCAAATCACAATAACACAGTGACAATACCAGATCTGTGTAACCATGGCTACACTGTGTCTAAATGAATACAGCTCGGGTCACAGCCGAATACATCATACGGATATTGTAAATTATAATGCTTAAATTTCTTAAATAGTGTCATAAAAATTAATTTCATTATAGATACATATAAGCAATAAAAATGCCACCCCTTTGATTAGCCACCCTTGTGGCCCTTGTGCGGGGAACAACCTGTACACCTTATAGGCGGCGGCCCTGTTTCATAACTGCAATTACTTGTTAAAATAGTATTAAATTATCGCCTTGAGAAAAAGCTTCAAATATCTTAATCGTGCAACTAAATCATTGTAAATTCTTGTCATTAATTAAAGCAGGGAAACTTTTGCATCTTCTAAGATACGGTTTACTCCAGAGATGCATACAGAGTTTAAAGTAATACATGTTAATTTATTCTCTGGGGGAACAAAGAAGTTCATTATGTCCCACACAACTTTTCGGATGGGCTTATAGCCCAGACCAATTGAAATCCCCGGCAATTATGTTCGTGTGTCAGGATTAGGGAAATGGTTCTTACGAGTAGTACACAAAAACAATATGGGCACCAGCTGTCATCTAGCGACAACGATAGCTTCAATCCAGCTAGCAGTCTCTACTTCACTTACCGTGAAAGATCGCTATGTGTATGTCACACAACCTTAAACTAAGAAACGGCATCGGTGGTTTACATAAGAGAGATTACTAGAAATAATATTTTAGTAATAACGGTTTAATGAATATAATATTCTAAAGTACAGAAAAGTGGATCTAATAAAAGATTAAAATTGTTGTTAACATAATTATTAAGCCGAATTCACAAATGCAAAAGAATTTGGAGTTCAATAGTACAGTTAGATTAAAGATAATAACCACATTATGTCGAGTTTGCTATATTTAAAACAATACAGAAAGTTACATTATTGTGGACATATTAAAAAGTTGCCCCCTGTTCGTGAAATAAAAGCCAGGCAAAAGTGCAATAAGTAAATTACTAAAATTTGCATTATTCTAACAAGCTTCTTATACTAAACAGTTCGAGGGAATTATGTCAGCAACTCAGAGAGCTGTCCATTTATGCGCTGAAATCGCACAGTGTTATTAGGAGCCACTATCAGAAGTAAAACACGTAACGCAACACTTTATCGCCGAGGCCTCGCGAGAAACGGTGCACATTTATAATTCATTAAAAAATATTACCTTATGAAAATAATAACGTTTTGCTAGACTCTATTAGCGCCAATTGAATTAGTCCGTCTACTATCTTAAAAAACTAATGAGTAAAATCCAAGATTATTTAAAAAGATTTACTATTATGAAGAAACGTAAGGTGGCTGACTATAAACAACTATTACCGTATTAAACGCACTCAGGATGTTCACTTTCTGTTTTGCGTTCTCCAGAAGGTAACAGCCCTCCTAGCAGCTCCAAAGCTTCACGTGACGACTTGGTACAGGGCACTGCAAAAGGTCTATAAAACTACCACTAGATCTATAAAAAACGCCTAAGAAAAGTGATTTAGAGAAAACTGGCTCAAAATCTCACGTAGAGTAGGATGAAGAGGCCTACAAATAGCTTCCCTTCATATTAAAGCACGGGAAATAAATACTTTATCGCATATCATCAGGTGGTGATCGACCTCGGGGTTGCAGGTGAATTAATAGCCGATATATAACGGGCAAGGACAGAAATATCCAGCCAAAAACATGAGAAAGTTAGGTTCGCTTTTCAAAGAAACGCAGGATGACAGAGGCTTAACGGAGTGAAGCCGTTTTTTAAGCCCCACTCTACGTTTTCGGTTTTAGATCAACACTGGAAAACTGGCGATTTTTAGGAAAACACGAATACCATGAAGTTACACGCGCAAGAGGGGGACATCACAAACAAAGTGCTATACTGATATTTTCAGAATACACTAAAAAAAATCCAAAAATAAAATTAGGCAACACGCCCCACACACAGTCGCGTAAAATTACCTAATTCCAAGTACAGTATCGCTATATACAAAAAATGGTAACGTGCAAAGGCCTTAGAAAGAAACATTGAGAAATGGACAACAAGACTATTTTTTACAACTGTATACACTGCATAATTATTCCTTTTTTTGCTGTTTTTGTCTTCAGATTGAGACATCATGGCTGTTGTTAACTTTCCAGTGAATTGTCGTATTTCTTCCTATTCCCCTGATTTCGACCATAATAATATGTAGTATAAGCTTTTCCACATTTGTGTCTGATCGTTTGACTGTATGACCAAAGTAGCTTGAAATCTTTTTTGAATTGCCACTAACAATCGTGCTTGGACGTTTAGATACATTTTTGGGGTTTACCAGAGCATTGAACACTGCAACGGCCGTAGGTAAACTCCTCTTACTATTATGGTTCTAGTTACCTGACGTAGTCTGCGTTCAGTATTAATATCATTGTATATGCGCTTTGATAAACTATAGCTATGATATACAGTGTTGAAGATGAGTAAAATGACAGTGAAGCACAATAAATTGTCGTTTATCACCGAAGCTTTACAAATGTTGAGTACCCATATTAAGCAACGCCATATAGTAGCAGTCATCTGTCGTAAGCGAATTTTATGGGCGCATTCACTCGCCTCGGGTTATATTAGTCAATACAATAGTGCACAGTTACACTTACGAAAAGTTGAAATACCTGTCCAGAAAAAAGCCTATTATTCTCTTTGTTGTAACAGCTACAATTATTTCACCATACACTGGTAGGAATTATTAAACACGCATTAGAATGCCGAGAGTGAACTATATTTACTGAGAATCTCATTAAGTACCTATATTTCTTAAGAGTTAAAAAAGTGATGGCAAAGTATGCGAAACTAAACTGCAGCTGCAAAGGCCTTACAATACAGCAAGTGAACCTTTCGAATGTAGCACGAAATTTGGGTTATCCGCCTGGTGAACGAAAACAGGTCTCACCAAAATTATGTAAGTCTATTAGCAATCAGGAAGGTAAAAAACTATATTCTAATTCACTATACGTAGAGATACCAGAAGTCTAGATGTCTGGCTGTTACCGAAAAAATATGATGAATTGTAAGGTTCCTTATATTTTGCATGCTTAGCATATACGTTGCTAATTGACGAGTAATCAAATAAATAAATAATTTTTTTTTGTTTAATATGGAAGAAGATTTAGTAGGGTGCTATTATGTGATTTCGCAAAATGAAGCACATATTTTATTTGTACAGTTTGCTTAAGCAATAATGCATAATGATTACATTTTTAATTATTACTCGTCCAAAAGAATAGCTTTTCGGAAAGTTGCTCGATAATTTAATGTTACCTATTTAGAATAACATTAAAATTTTCCATTTAGCTCTTGTTTCGTTGCTAGGGTAAGAAACATTTATTCACGTGGTACTAACCAAACTCTACGATTATCAAAATTTACGAACCAGTAAAGCAGCTGGTAATTCAAAAATGACAGAAATAACATTTCAGCGAAAAGGTTATAGTAGTTAGATTCCAAATATTTCAAAAGAATTAAGTTATACTGAATGGGTTTGAAATAGTCAATTTGTTGTACAAACGAATCCACCTCGTTAAGATAATTGAAATACACAGCTTACGCAGATGTAGTTCCCAACTCATATAATTATTATCGGACTCAATAAAAGGCTAATGAGCTCTCACAGCCTTGTCTGATGACCCCCACTGTTGAGATTCTCGTGAGTAGTTTATCAAATACTAGCTGAAACGAATAGACATGGACTGTCGCAGTTTTATCTGATAACCCTCACTGTCGAGATTTCGGGTAATAAGTCAATATTACAAGCATAGACATTAAAAAACACAAAAATTTTAAAAAGTGAACCCAGGTTGCGCATTAGCAAAACATTTCCAGACGTGCTTACCCAGAGATGGCATGAGGCCTTGATTACGAAATAATCCGATTGTCAAGTTACATTTGTTTTATTAAAAATCAGCAGTATTTCAACAATAAATCAGCCGTCGGAATTTACAACATACATTTTTAAAAAGAACTGATCTTCTGATTTTGTTTTATTTTGAACACTAAGGTCCTAAACATCCTAAGTTGCGCTCGAGGCAAGAGGTGTAAGAATTCAAGCATTATATATTTCAACACGTTGATACATGAGATATTTTGCAGATTTGCTGAAATTAACGTTGATTTCACATATGAGACTGTAAGTAGATAAACTATTGATTTGCCATAAACTGCAATATAACCACATATCACAAATTTTAAAGATACAAAATACCTTTAATTTACAATTTCAATTACATATAATTTACTCTCGTAGTACAAACTAGATAGCAATAGTTCGTTATACCTACAATTCGTATTTTAAACTGCCCAACAACGATTATTTGCGTTCAAGGTATGAATTAGCTATAACTCACACTTTGATATTGTCACAATCCAGAATTTAAGCAGTAAATTGAAATAGTTTTTTAAACATGAATAATTGATAATTCGCCCTTGAAAGTGTGAACCGCAAAATAGATTTTACAGTAGGCACCTGGCGCCGTTGTATCTTTGAGTTTAAATGGTAGTTCAAAATTATGTAGTTTCAATATCACCTTAAGCAGAAGTTTTTAAGAAATTATTTTTTTAGTTAGCGCCATTTGTGAGAACTGTTATGTCATAAAGTAACATAACAATTGATGGTTTTAGACAGATCAGCCAAATATGTAATGCTAAGGAAAACGACTGTGAAAATAGAAACTTGACCCTGAACATTTAAAACTGACTACTACTTTAAAGTGATCATCGTCTGTGTTCATCTTAATTATTCGACAGGATGTTTTAGTATTTAGGAACTCTGGATCCGGGTCATGCATCTGTTGTGGTAGAATTACCCCATGAGTCAGTTTCAGTAGAAATCTAGAAAGCAATGATGTATGAAACACAAAATCTTGTTGAGCCAATAGATTACGAAAGAAAGTTGCATTTGTCAGTCGCAGTAGGTGTAGTTACTGAATATTAAATTAAATTATATGAAATGTCAGTGCTGCAATAAACGAAAGCGCCAGTTAAGTTTAAAAGAATTGTAACTTCTCATATGCCCTAGATAAACTCTTCATCAACGTGCGTTACTGACTCAGTTTTACTATCTTTATTAATTCTAATGAAGGCTAGCAATTTAACGCTATGCCTTCATGATTTTGAATATAGAAAGTGAAGAGCTAATAAGCACTGTCAGGCAACGGTTATTATTCACTTTAAATGCTAAAATACACTTTTACTAAACATGCAACGCTCTGGCTAACGAGTGCCAAATTATACAACAATAGAAACTCAACACAATAAAGTCGACATAATTTCAGAAAGCTAAAGATCGACACGTTGTGCCATTAATTTCAACTGGCTCCACAGCTAGTGAAAAGTTTTTAACAAATTGAGCGTTAACAAAATAATAATAAAGTTTTTAAAAAACAAATTAACCCGAGAAATTAATACTACATAAAATCTAGGGAAAACCTACACATGTCTATGCTTTATGTTGATTTACCTACCAATATGAACGATGTCCTTTTGTTGCACAAAAATTTTGGAGGGTCAGAATATGTGACTACTAGTTTAATTTCCTGAACTAGTTTTAACTGAACTGGCAAAGATGAAGTGGATTCATGAATTTATTCGATCATTGGTTATTTAAAAAAGCACGCACACTTCACATTTGGCAAATATTACTAGAGGAAACTAACAATTAAGAACAATATACAGTTGCCAATCAAGTCTTGCTATAAGAAACGCTCATGGACTGCTGCAGCTTTATGTGATGACCCTCACTGTCAAGATTCCACGGGATGGGTATTCCGAGTTTAATTTCTTTAAACTAGTTGTAATAGAACGGGTGGCTAAGCAAGCAAAGCTAGCCACCTACCCGGCTTACGAGTACAAAGGGCTCACAGAACCACAACTTTGTGGAATTAAACAGGCCACTGACCTATAATAAGAGGATGAAGAAGAAGATCAAATTAATCGTAATTGACCTTGAAAAAATGAAGTGCATTCTCGTATTTATTTAAACATTGGTTACATAAGAAAGTACTCGTACTTCACATTTGATAAAAATTACTAGAAGAAACTTATGTGATGATCCTTGCTGTCAAGATTCTACGGGATAGTTATTCCGACTGTAATTTCTGTAAACTAATTGTAATACAACGGGTGGCCGAGCAATCAACATGCTTGAGTCTCAGGTGGCCGGACCAGGTTGGCTCCCCGTTGACTACTCCGGGATATTAAATATCGTATGATCTCCGGCTTCCACTCTAAGACCTGTGGTAGTTGTTAACCCCTGATAAGAAAACTTTTCCTCAGTTTTGACGGACAAGTACACAGGGCTCATAAAACTACAACTTTGTGGAATTAAACAGGTCACTGGCCTATAATAAGAGGACGAAGAAGAAGAAGCAATTAATCGTAGATGACCTGGCAAAGATGAAGTTGATTCTCATATTTATTTAAACAGTTGTTACATAAGAAAATACTCGTACTTCACATTTGGTAGAATAAACTAACAGTTAAAGACAATATACAGTTGCCAAGCAAGTCTTGTTAGATGAAGCGCTCATGAACTCTCGCAGATTTGTCTGATTACCCGAGATGTACTAAACATTTTTCGGGAGCAAAATATTTCAAAAAGTACTATATATCGTACATTTCGGGAATGCGTAAAGGGAATTCCATGTATAAACCTGCCAAAAACAAGCTGTCCACGGAAGTTAACTGAAGTTCAGGTCAATAGACTAGCCGAGCGTTCAAAAAACGCCATTGGGGTGTCCACCCGTAAGCTTTCCCGTCGTTTCCATGTTTCAAATGCTACAATATCTCGATACATCACAAGAAGAGGCATAAAATACCGAAAACCCAAAACATTTCTCAAGTATACCGCCGCAGAATTGGCCAGAATCCCTGGTTGTTGCCGTGCTTTGAGACCTCACCATTTCGCCAACAACCGGATCATTGTCATGGATGACAAGAAATATTTTATCCTTAGCCAGGCTTCCTGGAAATGCAGGTTTCTATACAGATAATATTGAAGACACCCCTAGTAATGTAAAATACAAAGAGAAAGCAAAATTTTCTGACAAAAAAATTTTCAAAAAATTATGGAAGTAGACTTAGAAAGCGTCCAGACGGTGATGCGACACGTAAGACAGAAACTTCGTCTTATTGAAGATAGACGACTCCTAGCAGCAATATAGCAACCAGGTGTTAAAGTCTAAGATTCATTAGTTATTGTTATGTTATGTTTACTTACTAAAGGTTTCTTAAATTTAAATAATATCTTTCGATAACTTTTCCCAAAACTTATGTAACAGGTGTTATTTCATTCGTTGTTTCTAAATCAATAATAATGCGTAATTGTAACTAAGGTATATATCCGAATGCACAGACTCTGGTATATTCAGTAGTTATATCCCTAGTGCATTCTCTTCGCGTTCTCGAGAAATACGCGAATTATACAGAATGCACTCGGGGAATATTGCAAGACTATTCCTCGAAGAAATTCCATCCTTTGTATACCACACTATTCATTTTTAAAAAGTTTTCAGTTTTCTTTTTGAAATTTCTTGTGTACTTAGCTGGTTTGCTTTTCTTCCAGCAAATACTCGATATTGCACTTGTGCAAATACCCGGGTAATGCACTAGTGCAAAATATTCGTTGTATTCGACTCTGATTGGTTCAAATTTTGAAAATTGATTGATGGGATTGGTTTATATTATCTGAGGGGAATAGTCAACGACATACGTTTTTCTTGACGTAAATAATAAAAGTGAATTTTATAATTGGTTCAATAATGTACTACAAGTTTTCGAAACTTATATTAAACTGCTGCACAATAGTCTATTTGTATAGCATTCTACCATCAAAAATAATAGAAAATACTTGCTCTCTTAATACTCGACGTATTCCCGAAAATACCATTCGAGCTCCTATCTCGTGGCGTTTCTAGGTAACACGTCTCGTCAGTCGGCGTATTTTGGATTATTTTTGATGCTCTTGTGATACATATACTGAATATTGGCTATATAAGAAAGCACTCGCACATTTGCAAAAAATTACTAGAAAAACTGACAGTATATAGTTATCAGTCAAGTCTTGCTATATGAAACGCCCATGAACTGTCGTAGCTTTATCTGATGGCCCTCACTGTCGTGACTCTACGGGTTAGTTAACCAGACATATGTACTTACAAAAGAACACGCAGACATTACAACTGGAAATATTTGCACGAAGAGGATGGGGGCAACTGTAGAGATACTTTAAACTTATTAATAATTTAATTTACAATTATTTTGTAGTAGTAATTATGACCAAGCGTATTTTGACCACAACCTTTTAGAAGTTTCGAATTAAAATTATTCTCTCTGTATAATGATTTGGGATTTCCTCAAAAATTTAGAAAAAGAAGTTAATATAACAGATCTGTATGTTATTTCCTTGTCTTAATTTGTCAAGACTGCAAATATTCGTTGATAAAATTATGAAGCGATATGTGTAATTTGCAACGTTTTCGTTAAGAAAAATGATAATGTCGAAACTTTATTTTAACATTATCTTTAAAACAAAATATATAGTGTTAATAAAGCAATAATCTAGAAGAGCAATAGACACATTATAAACACATTTCAAGAATCACTATTTGCTCTTTTGCGAATGAAAAGCCTCTTACGTACATTAAAACTGCTTTGGGCTTTAACTCAAAATAATGTGTGATATATGTAATAGTAGTAGTTTGCATTTTTTATTATAACTAACTACTGGGGATCTCATACTGTAGGATTACCAATAATCTCAAAAGTTAATGCCTAAGGATCTTAGCATATTTGGTATGTATATATACATATATGTAGTCTGAATTTTTATTTCTAATTTAGAATTTTCGATTGAAGAAACACTTATTTATAGAATGAACAGGAAGTCTAAAATATTTTAGCACTAGCTCTCTTTTGGCACTCACTGTGGTGATAATTGGTGTTTTTTTTTACAATACGAATAATTACTCTCCATGCCCTACTTTCAATTTTAATGTTCAAATATACTATTAGAATAGCGTGAAGTTGTAGCATATATGAGACGGCGCGACGATGGCAATCAGATATAGACAAGCTTTGCTTTTGACATCTGAACAATGAAACAAGAAAAATGGTTACATAACAAGGGTATTCGCTTTAAGGAAAGTTTCATATTTACCTGCAATTGTGCGTTATGCACAAACTGCATCGTCACCAGGAAACGGAAGTCCGAGAAATTACCCGTTTCATAACTTTAAAGTTCTCTCCGCAATTATTAATGAAGGCAGGTTGTATGCTCCTAATTGAAATGCTCAGGTTACTCATCGGGTTACGACAGAGAATTGCTTAGATTTCGTTTTTAACGAGTGCAAATAGTCACTGTGTTGTAACGCGTTTGCATATGTTGTATCTTCGCATTCTTCGCCTTCATTCTAGACGTTCGAGAATAATGCCGAGCGGTTATTTAATCAGAAAGTGGCACCGGGCCACGCAGACGAACGTTGTGGCCGGTGGCCGGTTACGTTAAACCGGAGAAAGTTATGTATGACGGCACCTCGTCTGATGTCGAGATCAAGGTCCGGGTTGACCCAAATTCCAGCATCGATTGTGATTTGCTCTGAAAAGAAGTGTTTTATGTAAATGATCACGTACGTGTGCCATAAAGGAAGTAATTTGGGTAAATCTGGGCCGGTTTATTAACTGGCAATAATTATACGGATGGGCCTTGCTCGGAAACGCCAATTAGAAAGTTGTTGATCAAGATCGACTGAATATTCACAGCTCTTGAATTAATCACATAACTAGTAGCATGTTATAAAACATAGGAACTAAATACTGCAATTAAACATTATAATATTAAATGTTTAGGTTGGCTTTGACAAATGTGCGTAAAACAACGGTAGTTCTCATTTTCTAAAATTTGACTTGTTGTCTAATAGATCCTTACAAATACAAAAATAATTTTGATTTTGAAACAACCGTTATTGTGCTGCCAGATGTTCTTTATGTAGTGGCCTGCGTCTTCTTTAAAGAGATTTACGCATCAAAACTCCACAGTTACTATAGATGTATTGGGGAACTGTAATGAAGTCGGCAATAGATTTTTATGGCCTAGGCCTTTAGAGTCTCTTGAAATGGAACCCAGATTTTGTTCCTGGGCCATACGGGCTAGTACTGAGCCACACTCCACTACATAACAGAGTAACCATATATAAGTTTAGTAAGTGCATATTTTATTAATTAATTTTGACAATATTCTCAACTTTCTAGAAATACAGATATATTTCATGCGGAAAGTATCGGCGGTGCACTTTGCTAAAGCTTGAGAAACGACAAAGCTCTTAATTTAACACAACTACCAAATCAAAGCGAGTAGCTTTTCAAACTTGGCCTTTGCCAGAAACCTTATCCCGGTTAAGGAAATCCTAGAATTGTTAATTTGTCACGATGCTTCAATATAACATATATATTTCATCAATTAATAAACAGATACTTGTGTTAATGCAGCAGCTTGTAGTTTAATAGAAGAGATTTGAAAAATGACTAATAATTAACGTTCTTAGTAAAACAATGAAAATAATTTAAGTGCTGACTTGCGTCTTTATAATAAATGAATTAGTGTAAAGTTAATAATGCGTGAAGCCAGTTACCTTGTGCACATAATTTTTAATTAATATCCGAAAGGCGATTTACCACTTCTAATAAATTTTGCTATTGTTCTAACAAGAAGGAAGTTGTTGAAAGCTGTTATTGAACAAATACGCAACAGAGTAGATTACGGTACTCTGAAGAAGAGTAAATTACTGTTGCAGTACGGTGCTGTACAATATTGTAGTGTTAATAATAATTGAGTTGAACAGTTCCGCAGTCAAGTGGTTATGCAATTGTTAAGAATTACCTGGTTGGCTAAATAAAACTTCGTTAAATATAATTACTTCCACTTCTGTATTACGTTGTCAGATAATGGACTATATAGTTATGGCAAAGGAAGGGAAGTATTGATATAATAATATCGCAAAAATAATAGACAATCAGAACTAATTAAAAGCGGAAAAACGCAAAATATAAGCCGAAATGAGAAGCATCATAAGATAACGATTAAATATGAAACAAAAATGTAGAACGAATGGAAATCATATAGTGATCAAGGCAAACAAAATGCTTTTGAATGAGGGAGAAAACCATATGAAACATAAAGCGAAAATGCAATTAACTGCACTTTAACAAACAAAAAAGTGGAGCTAATAGAATAAATGACAAAGGAGAACATAAACATGTTGGGATTTGCGGAAACAAACAAGAAAGTTCAAGGAGTAGAACTATTGGGAAAATGATACACTTGTATATAGCAGTAGAGATTTAAGCTTGAAAGCTGAAAAAGAAGTTGAATCGTACATCCAGAAAATATATAAGCGATGGAAGAATAATACTAGTAAAGTGGAGTATAAAGAAAAATTTATTATAACAGTAGTGTATGGGCCTAACCCCGACGCAGTGAAGGAAAATAAAGGTTTTTTTTAAGAACTATAAATACATCTGGATGAAGTCAATGACAATGTGATGTTTATGGACGGCCTAAATGGAAAAGGGAAAAGCACCAATAAGACATAAGAAGAATGGGTAGAAACACAGAGAAAAAAACAGAAAATTAATTGGAAACATGAGTAATATAATTGTACATAGCAAACGACTTGGTGATAATAAATTTGACGTTTAAACATAAAGAGAGTTACAAAAGTAGAAGATAAGTACCAGGTATGTAAAGAAATTAATAATTGTAAATTACCTTCTAATTGGTAAAAAGATATGACCAACCATTTCGAACGTAAAACTGATGCGAGGAGCAAATATTGAAAGTGCGCATTACTTACTAGTACTAAGACTTAGTGAAACGTTGACAATAATATCAGAAAAGCGAAGAAGACAGTAAAATTAACGATAAAATTGAGCAAATTACAAAGTTTCAACGGCATACCTCTTTTTGTTTTTGAGATATTCTGTTCACAGGCAGTCAGACGGACGGACGGACGGACAGACAGACCAATGAGCAAAACATGTTTTTTGGGTTCAGCGGACTCTAAAACGTGAAGATCTGTTGAAAACTCAATTTCCAATTTTTTGGGTGAATCCAATACTTCCTTTATCATACAAGGAAATAAAACCCGTCTGCAAAACTTAACAGTGTGTTATTTACTGAATGGTTAGTTCTACGTAAAAAATATGTACAACCTTTTTTGTAGAGAATTTCCTAGCCTTCATTTTTTGTAATAACTAAAAGAGTCATACGACCAATAGAATGCGAGGTATTTGCGAAAAACTTATTTCTGTGACCTTTGACCTTGAATAACTCAAAACGCAAGCACGATATCGATGGGGACTTTTGAGACATTATTTGTTATGTCAAAATAAAGGTGTATGCAAAATTTCAGCTCACTTGGAATTTTCCGACAGATGCTGCAGTTTTCCGTCTAATGTAACTGGACTAATATACGATCATGCAAACATCCAAAAATTCGGAAATTCGTCCGTACGAACACACTAAAATCCTCAATACGAAAACACCAACACTCTAAACGCCGTATAACAATAAGACGCACTTAGTTTATAGGCACGGAGCCCATTCAGAAAAACCTACTTCAGGTGTAAATCGGCTCAGCGTTCTATCCCCAGTTTGAAATAGAGTCTTGCTGAAGAGCTGACTTAAAAATCATCTAAAAAAGGACATATTCTTATTTGGGTATTTCGCAACTCTGAAAATAAAAAATATGAAATAATGAACAATAAATACTTTTGAAACATCAGTATACCGTAAGAAAATCAATACTAATAGGTATTTACATTTTAATTCCAACCGTCACCAAAACATAAAGACAGGCGTTGTAAAAAGTCTCTACGACAGAGCCAAAGTTGTTTGCTCTAATGAGGAACTTTTAAAAAAAGAGAAAGAATTTATTATTAATGTTTTACAAAATAATGGCTATCCAGACTCTTGTTCGGAACATTTTCAATACACGAAACAATGCCACACACATACAAAGGAATGAATACCTTACGGTCAGTTCTTACAAAAACTAAACTGTTCAACAAAGAACAACTTTCAAAGAATTGTATATATAGTATTCCCTGTGAATGCGGGAAATATTATATCGGTGAAACATCCAGACTTTTAGCAGTTAGAGTTCAAGAACATAAAAATATGATGAAAACCTATCAATTCAATAAGTCTAAGCTGGCAGAACATGCTTGGGATGAAAACCACAAAATACAATGGCACAACACAAAGATCTTGTCTAAAGAATCGATGTCAACTAAACGTAAAATTAAGGAAACGGCATATATTTTACTTAACCAACAAAAATGCGTGTCGTCTTCCTCAATATTTTTAGGCAATAGTTGGCTATCGATTCTTAAAGATGAGTTCAAGTAGGTATTGGTAATCAACAAACGTTGTCAAGCAATTCTTTGGATGTTGTTCGTTTTCCTTTCAGTGAAAAAAGCTAAGTTTCTTGTTATTTTTAATTGTTAATCGTTGATAACGAGAGCAGATTGTCCCTCGAAATCTTCGTTATTTAATATTTTTAATTTGCAGAGTGGCGAAATACCCAAATAAGAATATGAATTATAAATTAACGCCACAAAGAAGTTTCAGAGGTTATCTTAATGAAAATGCATCTCAAAATGACCAACAATTTTAAACGGCAGGAATCGCCATAAAAACGTGCTATTTTCAGTAGTTTCACCATAATGGTGTTTTTTCCAAATTCCATTGAAAGGTCTAGAAAACTAAAGGAGATGCAGTAACCAATAAATCACAAATCCCTTCTAAAGGATGAGACGCGGGTCTCCGACGATTTCTATGACTTGTTTTTAAAAATTCGGGGGAAAGTTCTTTGATTGAAAGACACAAGAAAACTGCTAAGTTGTTTTACCACTACAGTGGGAAGATATACAACTAGAAAATCTGACTGTAGAAGGAAGTTTCTAGACAACCGCGCTATCATTTACGGTGACAATAGCACAAATTCGCGAAATAGGGCAAACAACACTCCCAAACCCAGCAGAAAACGTCTGATTAACCAAAATATGCCAAACACTGCATTAGCGGGAATAGACTGGACTATCAAGTAGTGTCACTCCTGCGGCACGTAACACACAATCCCTTTACAATCTACACTTACCTTACCACCATAACGTTAAAGCAATCTAGGTAAATATTTCGCTGCCAGAGCTATACAGGATATAGATGGGTCTAACAAAATCAGAAGACACCACATAACTCGATGAGAGAAAACGCGAGAAATCTAGACTAAACGTACAACTGCCCCAAGCTCAATGTCAACCTTAATAGATAAAATCACCTCTATCCTTTTAAATGCGAATAGCCATTAAGTAGCTCCTAGAGGAAGCTAAGGTGAGTTAGATGGTTAACGTTAATAAATACATCCAAAAATGACGAAATGAACGTAACACTGTATAAAAAGACAACTAGACATTCTCGAAATATAAGTTCTATTTTATTTTACACCTACATTGCAATTATTTGTTGCATAAAATGAATTCTCATTTTTTCTTGATAAGAAGTATTAATTCCAATTCACTTCCTGTCTGTAAGCTTTAGGTTTTTATAATTATCGCCTTTGCTGTCACGTTGCCTTGGAAATATTTTAAACAGGTCCGCTTTTGCAAGTATCGGCAATCATTTTTAGTTTTGTAACGTCGATGGGTATTTCAAAATTGCTTCATATCATAAGACCATTTTAGTAAAAATTTCAAGGTATTCTACTGAATCTACTATTAATCGATGTACAGTTATCGACACTCCAACCTTTAGTTGTACATCATATTTCACACTTCATTGCGAATTATTTATTTTGCAAAACAATGCCTCGGCAACCTTATTGTTAATCGCGTGATCATAAATCTAGTTAAGCATGGAAGTATAGCAGTCGTGCCTTGTTAAGAGACCTTCACCAATCACTTTCTGATATTAGTGCCAATGCACTTCCTTTCAATATTGCATTGCATATATCAGCGTCAACTAAAGTGAATAACTTCCTGTAGAGAAAAAAATCCATTGTCGGAGATAATACGTTTGCATATTCGATTGTTAGACGGTGTGAATATTGGTATTAGAGGATTATTTGAAATGGATCACTTAAAGAAACTAGTTTCTAGGACATTTTTCTAACGTTTTCGTAGCAAAATGTGGTGTGTATTATGGCTAGTAGTCGAAATAATTATTGTTTCAAAAATATTAAGTGGCCACGTCATTTTTAAATCATATCATTTTTAATAAGTACGCCATAAGTCAACAATCCATAAATTCTAGTAAAGTCTAATCGACGTAGTTGCATTGTTTAAGGCAGTAATAGTTAATAATTCCTCAATTTTTATCAAACAACACACAAAACACATCGAAATATTTAAGTTTCTTTAATACCACTTATGCATTGTTGACTCACTGCCTACTTATTAAAAGTGATGTTTAAAAAAAATGATATGTGGCTACTTGATACTTGTAAATCAATAGTTAACTCGCATCATAGCAATAATACAAACTACATTTTGTTATGAAAAAGTAATCGGAATTAGCTTCTTTAAGTGATCCACTTCAAGTGAACGGCATTGTATTATATATTTTAACAATCTTCCTGTTTCACTATTATTTCCAAAACTAATAATATTCTTGAAAAGATAATAAGCAAAACTAAAGTTATTTTGGAATAATATCTGCATCCGATAGTAAGAAACTTAAAAAATAATAATTAATTGGAATTTATGGCTGTTCTGGTCTTATTTATTTTTATTTTGTGGACTTGTAAGAATATATAAATAAACACAACAAATGATGAGTAAAGTTTATGTCAAACGAAGTACATCAATTGCCATTAACCAATATTTTTATTACATTATTTAATGGGAAGTCGAATATTTGGCAAACTATCGCTTTATTTTTTAACCCAGTTGTATAATTTTGCTTCCTCTGTAGGAAGACAGAAATGAAAGAACTGTAAAAAGAACAATTAACTTCATTACTTCATGATCGAAATAATGTACTTTGAACTGAGCTCTTGAAGACCTATAAAAGATATTTGAATATTTCGAATGCTTTTGCATACAAGGAATAAAATATATATAAAGAAAGATGTAGGCTATTACGAAGCAGTAATGAGTAACTTAACTTCGAATTAAAATAGAAAACAGGGTATACGTCTTAGCCAACCTCCAAGTATTGCTACATTCATTCACCCTCGTAGGTTATGTAACAATAAGAATGGTTAAATTAAATTTATTTAAAGAAAATATGCAAAATATTAGAAATGTATTAAATACATAACCTTGCGTTATCAATGTCTCATATCGCATAGTAAGAGCTGCTGCCAGTTGCTTCAAACTTCCAGAAATATCGTTGGCGTAAGATCTGTTGTGACAGCAGCTGAGTCAATAGATTTTCTTCGATGCAAGATATAGTTATAGTGATTTTAATTGATCTGCATAAAAAAATTCGCTATTTTATATTTCGATTTACATGCTTACCTTTAAAACCAAGTCTAGAAAAAGTCAGATGATATTTGTAACAAAATGTACCTAGTGTCAATAGCAATTAATGAATTTTAAAAAGAAGAATAAATAGTAGGTACCACGCATGCAAATCGATATCGATGAAGAGCTTTCATATTCTAGTAATCACACTACACTCTAATAATTTACAATAGTGTTTTTCGTGTAGTTAATAGAAAAGAGCCACTTTGATTGATAGAAAAGAGTAAAGACAAGTGACAACTTTCTCATTAGCAACACTTTGTCAGTTAGCAATCACTTTTCCAGTTTGCAATATTATGAACAACAAAAAACATTCTTTATTCATGAACTTTGTAGCAGCACAAGAGGTTTAACCCTCATGAGTTACTTTAAATTTGAATAAAAAAGGTTTAGTACGCCTTAATATTTAAATAATTGTTTGCCCATTTTATCCGATTAGCTATCTTAGTGGATACATGAAACTCTCTTAGTTCTTCAGTTCGCGGTTTATGAAATATCACCATTTGCCAAAACAGGAATTTGGTTCCCCCTGTAGTGTTGTCGGATGAAACTGATTTTAAACAATGCACAAGAAAAACCCGTTTGTTTATATCAATCGATTGATTGAAAATAGTTATTTTTGTATGTAGAATGCGATATACCTTCGGCTTGCCAAAAGATCTTCCATTTTGGACCGCAAATGTATTTCGCATTTAAGGTACAAACAATGTCTTTTTCGAAAACTGCATGAATATTAAGACACATGAATTATATAACTGTCAATATAAATTTATTGGGCAGTTTATGAATAATTATAAAATGTATGTCATTGTGACATTCGAATTATTGATATACATATTATAAGAAACCAATTAATTAACTAGCTATAGTATATTAATATTGTTAAAAGGTAACTGTTTAAGCTAAAATAATAAATTAGTAAATATATTGAACCACTTTATTGGATAAATTAATTCAAGTGTCCCTGGAGCAGAAGTACTTTTTTTTGGCATCCTGTGTACGAAAATTGAAAAAAAAATTAAAATTTCAACACTTTTTGACAGTTTTCCAAAATCACATAAAAACATAAAAGCACAAAGAAAACAAAATCAAACACAAATTTAAGAAACAAACAAGTTTAAATTATCAAGTGACCTACGTGCAAGATAGCTATAGCTACCAGCATGCAGATCCAAACACATATATGAAACCTCAATAAAACGTATTAAATTAATCTTTATAACAACGCAAATGCCAAAATGTCTTCATACGGTCCTGGTATAACGCCGACCCTGATGGCGCTTGCATCTATTCAAATCGGGAGCGAAATACACAGCTAAGCACATTCTCGCACAGTCGCAAGAACTTCTCGCAGCGAAAAGCACGTCTTAATAGCTAACGTTGGCTGCAAATATATTTCCTGGAATTCGCTACTCAGACTTGCCCTTGAATTGAGCATTCCTTAGATTATTGCTCCTGGGCAGTACAACGCTTGTAAATCCTCCGATCGCGGGCAGATATTTGAGAACTGCTGATTTGGTGCATGCCAAACTGAACGCTTCGAATGCGTCTTTGAATATAGAACAATTAGTATACTTACATGTACACTAGCGTTCACGACACTGGTAAAAATATGTTCGCGGCACTTTTTACTTGTGTGCAGCACTTATTGGTTGCAAGGCTGTTTCTAGACCGCTTCTAATTATTTCGTGTCAAGACGACTGACACAATGCATTTCTAGGACCGCCAGTACGTGCAGCCTTCAGGACAAGCACTCAAACGACCAACTTCGTCTTTCTCAAATTTACACGAGTTAAAACTCCCCATATCCCGCACATCGGCTTCGACGTGCGTTTATCGCTACACTCCCGAATTTTACTACATAATGCGCTCTTTATACAAGACCGTCTTTACGAAAATGTGCTTACATGAAATACATCTCAAATGAAATTATAATAATAAAACATGAAATCCAGGCTGGCTTTTAACTATGAAACAAAATAAACATTACTACAGGCGAGGGATGCAGATGGCCCGTTACAACTTTATTAGATAAAAAATTAAATGAACAATTATTTACGTTGGAAAATATTCTCCCAGAAAATGATGACTGAAAGTTATTAGCTGATAAAGAAATTGGTGGTTGTGCTGGGTACCTGACACAAGAAATGGTGTCTGCAGAAAGCGTACCAATATTTTGAACTTCCTGAATTATTTTCTAGGTTTTCACCTAGTTTTCAGTACTTTCGTCCACATATGCTTCTGCTACGGCATTTGATCGCCATCCGCCATGCTTTTTCAAGGTTTGAACATCAACCCGCTCTTAGCTAGCAAGGTGGCCGATGTCTTCTCAAACGATGTCCCATGTAACTACAAGTGTCTGTTAACTTTAAATACGTCAGAATTTTAGAGATATTTTAAAACATGTTAATTGCTACAGACTGTACAATGCACTTGCCATTTTTGTGGCACACAAAATAACCTTCTATGATAAATTTTACTTGGTCTCAATCTTAAATATGCTCAATATAATTGAACTCCATTAACAGCAGGCGCTTCTGATGTAGCAGTTAATACACGTTTTCTTTGTCTTAGTATGTACATATTAGGGATGTTCCGAATATACAAAAATTCGTATTCGCGAATACGAATACCAAATACAAATACTCTTATGAATATTCGCGAATACGAATACGAATACGAATACGTGACATTGAGTGAATAATATCAACATCAACATCAACATCGTTTTTGTACGCGCTGCAAATTTTAGAAATGGTATGGAAAATAGTTTTGTTTTTTATTTAATGTTATAGAATGGTTAATATTTAAAAAAAAAATGTTTTATTGAATGTATGAATACCTGTTTTATATTTTTATTAAAATTCTTATCTATATTTCTATAATTTTAATGTCGTAATACTCGTATAATATTCGTGTTAATTTTGGCGAATACGATTACGAATACAAATATTGAAAATATAGCGAATACTCGCGAATACGAATGCGAATACGAGTATTCGGAACATCCCTAGTACATATCGTTCAATGTAACAACCAAACTAGGTTCGTTATCTTGAATATCGTCGACTGTCAAGGTACGCAGTTCGTCACCTCTACACGCACCAAAACTCAAAAACTAAAACAGCCTTCATGAATAAAAAGAAATTATCAGGAGCTGTAGTTAATGTCAAGCGTCAAAATTCTTGACTTTTTCGGCTCATAGTTATCATTTTGCTGTTTCAAAAAATATTAAATTTTTATACCCAGATATTAAAAAAATTTATCAATTTGGAACATCCTTACAAAATTCCATAACACCTTTGTACTTTCCCTTCGATTTAGATGGAAGTAGATTTAAAACAGCTTCTGAAGCGTGTTGAACTATATCGAGATTTGCTTCAAAATTTATTTTCCAAGAATATGTTTGGCTTTGTGCCTTTATGGTTTTTAGTTTAGTTTACTGATGGTTTACTGGTTGCTATGGTCAACATGGAAAACGTTACGTTTATATACTTTGACCCAAATTATGTTAAAATGAATTTCTAAATTTGTGTATTAAAGACTTGGGTATTGTTCGAGTGTACGAAAAAATAGCATGTTATAAAATTGATTTTTCCCTGATCGTGTAAAAAATTACGCTCGCTGAAAAAGTTTCACTTTTCTTAACTTGTATAACAATCTACTATTAATTACCGGCTATTTTTCACTTTTACTATGTCTTCTTAATTGGGAATACACCAGAACAATGTTACAATTTAGTGGCATAGCAGTAATTTTGAGGTTAGAATTTCGACATTTCAAATCGATTTGAGATATCAATTGAAAACCTATAAATGCGATCTTTGAATTTTTTCTTACACCTAACTAAAAACGATTGAGCTGACTGTTAATCAACTTTGTGTAATATGTACACAAATTTGAAAATATTTTATATGGCGAGCGACTACCTACATATGGGTTTTCGAGAGACTACAAGCAATGACCTGTTGAATGAGTGTCATCCGACCACATTCCATTAAAACTGAATTGTCAGTAGTCAATATGACACTGGATGTAATACAAAAATTACAAAAATTATTAGGTAATAACTTTAATTATCTTGTAGTTCCGTAATTTCATAAAATAGAAACTTTGTTAACATAATATTTTTACTCGAAATGGGGTCCTAATAAACTATGTTATTACGCTAGTTTAAAATAATACTGTATAGATAAACGGGTACGAAAGCTGATATTTTGATCCATTTTCATGTGAAACTGTGACACATAATTTTTAACACATCATGTAATTATCTAATTTGAAAGCTACTTACTATAAACAGCGCATTTTTCTTAATTATTATTAACGTAATTATTGTTAAGCGCATTTGACCTGATATGTATAATAAATACGTGATTGCATTATTCATTTGACAATAACAATAGGCAATTATTTATAATCTGCTTACATAACTTGCAGTTAGAAAAGTTACGGTAATACCTGCTTGAATTGAGGAATTAGAAGCTAATAATTTTATATTATTTATAATGTTGTTTGAAAAAACTTGACAGCTGAATAAAAACCGACGAAAGTGTACATTTCCGTTGTTCCTGCAAGTTTTTGGGTACATACTGTTTCTACTTTCTAGAGAGTATGTATTGTAATATGTTGCAAAAACTTGAAACAAAATCCCAGAATAAAGCAAATCTTTCGGTTTGTACTCTGTTGTTACATATGCTACACGAGGATGTTAATTAAAGCTTTCACTTGCAGAAGGTGCACTGTTAGGAAATTATTTCTGTTATAAATTAAGTGAGGAGCGTATTTTACAAATCTGTGACGTAATAATGATTGATGGAAACAGATCATCAGCAGAGGTTCAATTGAGATCTGAGAATCCCTGCTAGTAATATTAAACTAACATTTCATTTAGGAATGTTATATTGGTTGCGAATATGTATTCTAACCAATATCGAGTTTCACTTTTATATGCTGTTAGTTTTACTTTCGAGAAAATATATGGCGCAAAGAAATTTGCATCTCCATTTATACTTTTATAGTATATGCTACTACAACTTTCCAAATTTTATTTTAAGAATGTGGTTAATGAAAATGTTAATTAAGAGCCTAGATCCCATTCAGTCTGGATGAAAAAACTGCTGGCTCGAATAATTAATGCCGAAAATGAATTTTAAAAAAGATAATATTTGTCACCTGGACAGCTTATTACATCGTTGCATTAACACTGGACAAAACTTTAAATATTTGTAGAAGTATTACAGGAATATTTATATGTATAATAAATGCTCAAATATTTATTTTTGACCGCTTGCAATGTTTAAAAAGAAAGCAAATGCGTTCTATTTTAATATAGAACCATTAGCAATTAGGCATGTGATTTTTGTAATAGGTACGTGACTTACACACTCTCGTTACGGTGAGAGTAAAGAAAGTCTACTCCTACTATTCTGTATAATTATCGCCATACTTGTCGGACTGGTTGATGGAATACAACTGCGATGTACAATTTAAGTTTACCCGAAACTTTAATACCGAAAACAACAGAGAAACCCTTACTTTCCTCGGATGAGATTTCTCAAAATATAAGGCATTCAATGCTTTGGGGGTGCGATTACTGTCATTATAATCACTTCCTCTTATATTCTGCTGCTTTAGATCGTGTTGTTGTAAACATCACATAGTTTTTTCTCATTTTCTTTAGTCTGGCGCTTAGTTCCCACTGTTTTTATTTTTACATGACTAACGAAGTTTCCACATTATGAAAAACAAGATATTTGTTAAAGCTAAGCCCGGTAATAATAAAACATCAATAAGGTAATTAAGAAGAAAATAAAATAATCTAAAGAAAAGGCAAGAGAAAAATCCGTTGAAATAAGAGTTATACAACTGGAGCATGGTAGTTTCAACGTTTATTGAAGAATTAAAGAAATTACTGGAAAGTAAGAACACTCAATAAATTGGTGGATAATGAAGAAAGAAAACTTCATCAACGTAGACAGCTATGTAAGACAACTGTTTTCTAACAATTGAAATGAACCTTCTCAGATAAACTGAAATAGGAATAAACGTCCTGGCAGAAGAAGTGCAAGGTGCATTAAGAAATTAAAGAAAGTGAAACTTCAGACCCCGATTAAATGGTTGGCTTCAGTGTTGAACCATGTCATCAAATCTGGAAACACCCCTCATAAGTGACTTCCATGTGAATTTATTATCTTTTTAAAAAGATGTGTGGTGATTTCAGAAGAATAATAATCATGAGCCACCTTCTGAAATGGTTTCTCAAAAATAATCCACCGAAGAATATTCAAACTTTGAAGAACAAATGTCACTTACACAGTTTGGCTTCAGAAATTCAGTTGGTATACATGAAGCCTCATTCAGAGTTCAAGTGTTGTTTTAACGATGAAGGTACATCAATTGTGGCATCTAAGCGGTATTGATAACCAAAAGGCACGACAGAGTTAAACGTAATAAAATGACAGAAATTATAAAATGCATCGGACTCGATGATAAATATCTGAGAATAATTGTGAATTTGTATTGTTCTGTGAGACTGGAAGAAGAGAACACAGACGATGTAATTAAAGTATAAGACAAGGTTGCATATTGTTACCACTGTTATATAACATCCATTCAGAGCACATTTTCAGGAAAGCTTCAGAAGACACAGATTAATGAATAACAACAGACATGCAGAATATGCAGATGCCTCTGTAATATTTGCTAACTGCCTATAAAGATTACAGCGCTTCATATATAAAGTGGTTTGTTAGTGGTATTACCACTAATAAAACAAAACTAAAAATCATTAACAAAAGCAATATCTCCAATATGTCATCTCAGGACCAATCAGAAATCCATAGATATAAAACTTCGTATGGAATTGGCCGGGGCTGACTGTATTCAACAAAATGATCACATCTTGATAATAACGACAAAGATCAGATTTCTGCGCTGCTCTGTGTCTTGGACCTTAACGAACTTAAGCATTTGAGATATGACTTTATAGTAATATTTTGAGGTTGTCATGGGCAGACGGGGTCACTAACGCGGATATTCTTCGAATATTGGCAGACGGGTTGGTTACAGTGATTATTTTTTTCGTAGCGATTTCAACCAATCAGAAGGCTGGATTTAGTTAAGTTATCTTGTATAATTTCGATTATACAAAATCGATTATACTATAGTAACTTCACTAGGCAACGAAATACATACCTTTTGTCAAGTTGATGTTGTTTTCACGGAGATGACTTTCAGCTAGGTTAATACAAACAAATCGAGCTACCAATAAAATATTTATTTGTTCCTAATATTAAAATTTACTCAAAAAATAATCAAATCGAATACAATGCGTACTTCGAACAGGTTATACGTCTCAAACTTCCTGCACAATAACAAATCGTGTCAGTTTGACAGAATAATCCTCCCGCTGACGCGGTCGGACTATTTAACCTGTCAAACTGACACTCTTTTATTATTGTGCAACAAGTTATCGACATATAACCCGATAATATCGAAGAACTTATAGTATTACTTCTGATTATACCACTTCCTCTATCATCAACCAATGAAAAACGACAAAATGCTTAGTTACGCATGTACTAACTTTTCATAATGTACATAGCAGCTGTGATAATCATATACCTTCCTGACTAATAAGTGCTAGTCACATGCCTTCACAAACATCGCGTTATCTGCTGACAGTACAATTGTCATAACAACCACATTAACTGTACTTTTAATATTTCTAAATACACTGTTCAAACGCTGTTTATTGAATCGTGATATAATCTAGCCGAATGCAACAAGTGTCTTATTGATTATCAAATCATTTCTGGTTTTACTCGATATATTAAACAGAAATGATTACTTGATAATTAAGAACCCACTAGTTGCATTATGTATGAGAACAAGAATGATCCAGTACCCCTGCTACCACGAGATATAAAAGCATATTCCATCTACTGCGGCGCATTACGAAGAAAATTCCAGTAAAACAGAGATACTGGAAAAACAAGAGTCACATACGAACTACAAGAAGAAGAAATGATCCATGTCTGAGCAATGACAAATAGCTGTAACGCTTTACGTACTCGGCAAAGAAGAGTATATTACCCAGTAAACAAAACGTTTGTGTCAAGCAAAATACCTTACCAGAAGGCACTCTATAAACATATTTTTCGTTTTGCAAAAGTGGGCATATACTTATTAGTTTATTATCACAGACTGTAAAGTATCTAGTTACATTCCAGTCGATAGCATTATTTTATTTTATTACAGCATCGACATGGTGAACAATGAATTGGAAGAAACGGTTCTGTAGTTAATTCCCCAGCATTTTTTGATTTAAGGCCTATTATTTTCCCCTGTGGAATCGTATGAAAACTTTATTTACAGTACTCACAACTCCCAAGCAGATGAAAAAATGCAAACAGCTTTATCATTACTGCTGCTAGGTAACTAATGTTAAGCAATAGTAGAAGGATTCATATGCGCCCACTAACTTGCTTAGTTGAAAATGAAAATGCATTTCGACATTAACTAGTTTACGCTAAAATGTATGTAGCTAACGAGGTCACACCGTGCGATGCGTTCTATTTTTATTTAATTGTATGTTTTGATAACTTGACATCAAATTTCAACTGCATAAATAATTTTAGACTACGTGTATACATTCAACCGCAGACTACCTGGAGTTGAAACGGCGAGGTTCTGACAGTAAATATTAAGTAGATTATAAATTTCTGAGAGCGTCAACGAGTCTTGTGCCCAGATCCCAGCAGGCACACGTGCGTTTAAAATACGTCGAATATATGCCTACGTAGTTTAAAAAACCTTATTCGTTGAATATTAAACGTTACATCTTAGTCTAATTGTGAATGTAATTTTCCCAACGTAAATTAGACGCTGATTTTTAGTAATTTAATACTGTCTCAGTAATTATACATACAAATTTACATTTTCCATATTACGTTAAAATAACGTTAATTTAAAACGCCTTTTAGATTAGTAGTAGATATAACGTTGTTTTAACAACTTGGCAATAACGTTTCTGCATTACGTTTTTATGTCGTTGATTTAAAGTGTGTTTTAGACGAGTGGTTAATGTTAAACCCTGATATGACGTTCACAAAAGCACGTAAGTTGTACCCTTCTTCAGCGCGTATGCGCAGTGCCCCTATCACGCGTAAGATAGTGATAGTGCCACAGTCTATATACAAAGCAGTCATGTCACTCCAGTGTCGGCACTTTGATGTTCGTGTCCCCGAAAAATTATTGCGCATAGGCCAGGAGTCGCTCGGAGGGCGGGCGTTACCAATTTAAAAAAGCGCGCGGAAGCTGCGAGTTACGAATTCGAAAAGGAGAAAATAACTAACTTCTGCATTTATGATTGCAGTATTATTGCACCACGGCGACGCACACGCGTTGTAACCACCGTAGCGAGACTCTGCCATTGCAATTGTTAGTTTCATTTAATAACGCAAGCCAAAACCAAAACGTACCGTACAGAAACGTTAAAGCACCGTGTTTGACTTTAAGGTTACGGTTGTCAACAATGTCAACCGCCAAATATCAGCAACCCGCCCACTGTAACTACTGCGCATAGGCTGTGAGTCGAAATGTTGAAATATGCGCTCTGGTTTTCGGGGACATAATTTTGGCCGAGTGAAACGACTGTTTTGTATATAGACTGTGATAGTGTCAACCAGTTGAAACGCGTTATGTTACCACACCACAGTGGAATATTACAGTATGCTGACAAGCCGTTCTTTCCCTTTGGTGATCTGGATACACTGTTTAGGTCGCCATTTGTGTAGCTGATAAAATCGAAAATCGGGGTTAGAACGTTGTGTGTTTACTATTCTCGTTTGACACAAGGCTAGCGAAATTGGGCTAGAAGAAAACATGGTAGGTAGTACGTCCTATTTTCCACTAAGCATATTTTTTTCCCATTTAACATACAACGGCTGTCGACTAGTGTAAAACTACATAGGTTTGAAGCAGTTACCCGATCTGTTACCAGATTTCATATATCAAATGAAGTCGTCGTTTTATTCAGTTGGCCTGAGTACAATACAGCTTATCCAAAAGAAAAGTATCGTTCTTCTGTACTTAATACTTGACCTAAATAAAATATCAATTTTGCATCAATTAAAACACCGTTTCAACGTAAAAAAAACAAGTCGAAGTTGTGGTTGAAACGTAACGTGCTTATACCGTTAACGCTTAACTAAACAAATATTAACGCTAATAAAACGTCGTTTTAACGTATAATGCACGTATATTTTCTTTTGAAAAGTCAATGACGTTACAACGTTAACATATCGGTGAAAGTTATGCAATAACATGTCGTTTAAAAAACGTCGGCTTGGCAACCAAACGTAGAAAACACGTTAAATAGTCGGCAACAGTGTTTAAAACTTACGTGTTTTGGATCGCCATTATCATCATCATCAAAATCCAACGTGGTTAACGACGTGTGGTGACCATTATATATCGTCATTTTCTTGGTCTAGACGCCTTATAACTTGTGCGACAGTGAGACGCCATCTATCGCGATTTTTGGCTTCTTGTGTTGTTATTTTCAGACCGGATCCCGTCAGCTTTACTATGTCTGTCAAACGAGTAGGAGAGCGTCCACGGCGTCGTTTCCCTTCAGGCATACCCTGTACTATTAGCCTTTCCATATTGTCGTGACGTGATATGTGCCCAAAGAATTTCAAGATATTAGATGACACTATGCTAGAGAGACGATTGCTGGGCTTAATCTCATCAAGAATGGACACGTTAGTGCGCCTTGCGGTCCATGGTATTCGTAGAAGTCTACGCCAACACCACATTTCAAAGGCGTCAATCCTCCGTCGGTCAGCCATCTTTATCGTCCATGTCTCAGATGCGTACAAAAACACAGAAAACACCAACGTGTTGACCAACCGTATTTTTGTTTTTAGAGATATGTTGCGGTCTTTCCAGATCTAGGTTAGTTGACTCATCGCTGTGCGCCCCAATTGTATCCTACGTCGAATCTCCAATTCGCTGCTTCCGTTGTTCTGCAGCAATGATCCCAGGTAAATGAAGTCACTTACAACTTCGCAATTTCCGACAAAGGCGGGTATTGGTAATCCTTCGCCATTATAACGTCCACATATAACGGTCTTGTTTGGTCATGATTAAAACGTTAAACGACAGTCATAGGCTGACGTAGAATCAACCACGTAACTTTGACGAACTGGTTGATTTTCGCGACACTTCGACGTTAATATAACGCTTGGTTCGAAGTTATGTTTCAACGTGTCTGTGCACACTGGGATGAAAGCGAAGATTCATAAACTCAACAAAAGTGAATCTATCAGAAGATCCCAGTACCAATATAAAACAAGTAATAGTAGCAAATGTACAATTATCTATGTAGTACAAATATATGTGGTGCTTACATATAAACGGTCAATACAACAGGTACACCCAATAAATATGCGAAATAAAATAATAGTACTGTAAGGGGGCAATGGTATGAGTATAGAATACCATGCCCTTACATTAATATTTAGAAATAAAACGTATCGTTTGGAGAATGATTTTAATGCGTTGTGTTTTTACATTTGTATAAATAAAACTAATCATAACCATACCAACCAGTTACTATGTAGTGCCATGAGCACAGGCCACTACATTAGCCCCCCCCCCCTAAGCGAAATTTTGGATTTTGACATTGACATATGAGGTGAAGTCCAATGGTTCGAAAAAGCATCATAATGGGACGGTCGAAGGGCGAAGCTTGAGGTCCAGGTGTCGAAGAACGGGAAGAAGCTTCGTAATGGCAGGGTTCCTTCTTCGAGTGCAGGAAGCGTTAAAGTTCGTAGGAGCATTTGCTCGGAGGGCGAAGCAGTCGTGTCGAACTGTGTAGAGCCCGCGAACAAGCGATGCCCCAGAACGATGTGTTCCTGGCAGGGCTCCTTCTTCGAGTGTAGGAAACGTTAAAGTTCGTAGGAGCATTTGCTCGGAGGGCGAAGCAGTCGTGTCGAACTGTGTAGAGCCCGCGAACAAGCAATGCCTCAGAACGATGTGTTCCTGGGCCACCGAGAAGGGCTTGAACCGAAGTGAAACCAAATTGTAACACGAACCTGTA
Organism: Agriotes lineatus; assembly: GCA_940337035.1. NCBI lineage: Eukaryota > Metazoa > Arthropoda > Insecta > Coleoptera > Elateridae > Agriotes > Agriotes lineatus. The sequence goes on from OW679194.1 coordinate 250,112,874, forward strand.
GTTGTGTTATGTTTAAATACATCCAGCCATATTTTGTAATTACTAGTTTTTGTTTCTGACAGTATTTTTATTCTGATTGTCAAATGTGAATTCTATTTTGAATAATTAATAAAAAACTACAAACCATAACTAATTAAAAAGATTGTGAACATGTGATATACAACAGTGGTGTCAGAAGTGGGATTAAGGAAGATGTCTGTCACACCCGAGATGCTCGAGTCCTTTGCGGGCATCTTTGCAAATGCTATTCAGCAAGCTATTACAGATGCAACGCAGGCAGCAATAGTCAACGCTGCTCAACCTACCCAACAAGCTCCTGCTACAAAAACACCATCATTTTCTATAAGTGAGTACAAAACGTCCGATTCAACTACGGTAGAGGATTATTTCAAACGCTTCGATTGGGCTCTTCAGTTAAGCAAAATTGCTGATACAGAACATCATCAATATGCTCGTGTATACATGGGACCAGAGTTGAACAATGCACTCAAGATCCTCGTTAGTCCACAAGCACCAGAGGAAAGTTCTTATGCTCACATCAAAGCCAAACTAATAAGCCATTTCGATCAAGTTAAAAACAAATACGCCGAAAGTATTAAATTCCGTCAGATTGCCCAAGAGAAAGACGAAACTGTTGCCAATTTTGCTCTGCGTCTCAAGCAAGGTGCTGCGTACTGTGAGTATGGGGTATTTTTAGACCGAATGTTAATTGAACAAATGCTCCATGGGCTTGAATCACGTGATACTTGCGATGAAATTATTTCAAAAAAACCAGAGACTTTCACTGCAGCGTACGAAATCGCACACTCCCTGGAGGCGACGCGTAACACGGTCGTGGCAGTAAAGACATCGGCTTCACTACTAGTTCCTGAGACTACAAATAAACTGGGCTATGCGCAACCCTATGTTAAAAGGGGACAGGTCAGCCGACGACAACGTCAGGAAGTAAACCAGCGAGAAACATCTAATTGCAATGGCTGCGGTGGTCGTCACCTTCGAAGACAGTGCAAGTTTCTAGATGCGGAATGCCACATATGTGGTAAAAGAGGCCACATTTCAAAGGTGTGCAGATCCAAGACTTTGCAAATCATGGAAACACTCACACCTACACCACCGCCAGTGGATACTGTCGATTACATACAATATTTACGGAAAGTAAACGAGGGAAAAGCTATGACACTTCTTGACCGAAAGATGATCTCGGTGCAGATTGATGGGCGAAACCTGGAGATGGAATTAGACACCGGCGCTCCATGTGGTATCATCAGCGAAAAAACTTTGCGCAATATTAAGCCAAATTTTCAATTGCAGAAAACGGATAGACAATTTGCAAGTTACACACGACACAAAATCAGTTGTATCGGGCGCATATCTGTCAACGTCACCGTCGGAAAAACTTCCCGTAAGTTGAACCTCTACGTCGTCGAAGGTGACTTTGACACTCTCTTCGGCAGAGAATGGATTAATCAGTTTACCCACGAAATTAATTTCGTCGCACTCTTCTCCTCATCAAATCAGGTCAATCTACTGACAACAGCAACTCCAAATCTGACCTTCAGGCAACAAGAACATCTTAACCAACTCCTCTTGCGGTACGAAGACGTGTTTGGCGAGATTGCAGGTAAACTCACCGGCCCACCTGCTACATTGCATCTAAAACCAGGCGCAGCACCCGTCTTTGCAAAGGCCAGGGAAATTCCTCTGGCCCTGCGGGACGTTTACGCTAAAGAAATTGATGCTAAAATCGCGTCGGGATTTTATAAACGGGTAGATTACTCTGAATGGGCATCAACCACCCATGTCATGGCAAAGAGAAATGGGAAAATTCGAATAACCGGAAACTACAAGCCAACACTTAACCCAAGAATAATCATCGATGAACACCCTATTCCGAGAGCTGAGCACCTATTCAACCAAATGAAGGGTGCCACAATTTTTTGTCATCTCGACATTAGGGACGCTTACACACACTTGACGGTCGATGATGAATTCAGCGAAGCCTTAACATTAAATACGCCGACACACGGCCTCATCAGACCAACCAGAGCGGTATACGGCGCAGAAAATATTCCTGCTATCTGGCAACGCCGCATGGAAACCGTCTAGCAAGATATTCCAAATGTGCTAAATTTCTTCGATGACATCCTGATACATGCGGACAACTTTGACAACCTATTGACGACTCTCAAAACAACCTTGGAAAAGTTGCGATCACATGGCCTTCGCTTAAATCGCTCCAAGTGTGTCTTTGCTTCTCCTGCCGTCGAATTTTTGGGCCACAAAATAGACACACAAGGAGTGCATAAGTCTGATAAACACATCAAAGCAGTAAGAGATGCTCCAAAGCCCACAACACCAGAAGAACTGCAACTTTTCTTAGGTAAAGCAACGTATTACAGTGCTTTTATTCCTGATCTATCCACCAAAGACAGGCCTCTGCGAGACATGCTGTTGAGGGAACCTTTCACCTGGACGGCTGATGCCGAGAAAGCGTATGAAGATATTAAAAGCACACTGACCTCACCTCAGGTCTTAATGTCATACGACCCATCGCTACCACTTCTGTTGGCTACTGACGCTAGCAAAACGGGACTGGGCGCAGTTCTTTCGCATCGCTTGAATAACGGCAATGAGCGTCCAATTGCCTACGCAAGTCGAACGATGAGTGCAACGGAACAACGCTACCCACAGATCGACAAAAAAGCCTTAGCCATCGTCTGGGCCGTTCAAAAGTTCTTTTTGTACCTATACGCCCGTCACTGGACGCTAATAACGGACCACAAGCCACTGCCACAAATCCTGCACCCTGAGAAGTCATTACCAGTGCTGTGCATCAGCCGTATGGCAAATTATGCAGATTTTTTGGGAAATTTCGACTACAACGTTATTTTTAAAACAACAGAGGCGAACGCGAATGCCGACTACTGCTCTCGTGCTTCACTACCTGCCAATGTTCACCAAAATTATCGTCATCAAGAGAAGGAAGAAGAATACGACGCATTCGATCAATTCATTGTCGGACACATCAAGCAACTTCCAGTTAACAACCAATACATCGCTCAAGAAACGCGGAAAGTTCCGCATCTTGGAAAAATTATGAGACTACTCGAATCGGGCCAGTGCCTCGCACGTGCGGGGTATAAAGCACCGGAAGTAAATTATAGGATAGCTGCTAATTGTCTCGTTTTTGAACATAGAGTTGTGATTCCGACAACGCTACGCAACGCAGTACTAACCGACCTTCACACAGCACATCTAGGAATGGTAAAAATGAAAGGACTGGCACGATCGTTTGTCTTCTGGCCAGGTATCGATGCAAATATCGAGCGTACAGCAAGATCATGCAGCGACTGCGCCAAACACGCACATGCTCCACCAAAATTTCGAGAACACCATTGGGAATACCCCAAGGGACCATGGGAACGTATTCATATAGACTATGCCGGACCATTTGCAGGCACGATGCTACTCATCATTTCGGATGCTTACAGCAAGTGGCTTGAGGTGAAAGTTACCAACACAATGACGGCTAGTGCCACCATCTCTATTTTAGACGAACTGTTTGCTGCTTATGGGCTTCCCGTAACAGTGGTCTCGGATAACGGCACCAATTTCACCTCCGTCGAATTCAAGGCCTTCCTACAGGCAGTGGGGGTCAAATTCCATAAGCTAATAGCCCCGTACCATCCATCAACAAATGGTCAAGCCGAACGCAGCGTTCAAACTGTGAAGGATGCCATGAAAGCCATGGGAACAACAAGAAGTTCTCTACAACAGAATCTGAATGAATTTCTTCGGCAGTACAGAAAATCACCGCATGCGACCACGAATCAGTCACCGTCTCAACTTTTCCTGGGACGCTCACTCCGTACACGATTGGACCTCGTCAGACCAGATCATTTATATACCAGGATGACTGAAAAACAATATGTTACACTCCAGCCAACGTTTCGCACGTTCCAATCAGATCAATCAGTGTTATTTATGTCAGGTAATCCTCGCATGGACAAATGGGTTCCCGGAACCATCCTTGCTCGCATAGGAGATCTCCACTGCGAAATTGAGTACCTGGGAAAACGATATAAGCGACACATTGATCAAATACGAAGAAGCGGAAACGAACAGCCGCTGAGGAAGCAAGAATCAGAAGAAGAAGACCATCCTCAGAGTGCTTATACCCAACCTCTATCTTCTCCGGCAGCAACATCTGTTGCCCCTACGGCGGCAACATCTCTCACCCCTACTGCAGCAACACTACCGATAGTTCAGAACTCAACATCGCCGGTGGAACATCCAAATGTAGACCGCCCTACAGCAGTAACTCCATCAACATCGCCAGTGGAACAATCACAGGATACCAACAGATACAGTATTCCCATTCGTACATCACCAGCGACGCCACGCAGATCGCTCAGGCAGAAGAAACCAAGGGCCATCTTCTCACCCTCGTAAGGGAAGAAATGTTATGTTTAAATACATCCAGCCATGTTTTGTAATTACTAGTTTTTGTTTCTGACAGTATTTTTATTCTGATTGTCAAATGTGAATTCTATTTTGAATAATTAATAAAAAACTACAAACCATAACTAATTAAAAAGATTGTGAACATGTGATATACAACAAGTTGTGAAGTGTAGGGGTTAGTTGACTGGCTGGTAGAAGGAGTTTTGGAAGTGCCGTTTCAGCGTCATGGGGTCACCAACTGTAAGGGGGCAATGGTATGAGTATAGAATACCATGCCCTTACATTAATATTTAGAAATAAAATGTATCGTTTGGAGAATGATTTTAATGCGTTGTGTTTTTACATTTGTATAAATAAAACTAATCATAACCATACCAACCAGTTACTATGTAGTGCCATGAGCACAGGCCACTACAGTACTATCCTAATAAAATCACCGTTCCTCCAGCGTAAGCCGGTCGACAGGCTCATACATACAATAAACAATGTAGAAACACAATTGAACTTACGTTAAATTGACACACTCAGCAAATGAACTAAAGGAGTGATAATAATTATTAAAGCAACTTAAGCTTTGATCAGGCCTTAAGGGAAACTCATCGGAAGTGATGTTGCAAGGTCAGAACGCAAGATGCAACATAACGAAAACCAAGTCGAAGATTATCTCACAAAAACATGGTGAAACCCGAGGATCCTCAAGAGATTCTATCGGAACCGCTGCAAATCGGAAGTTCTAACAGTAACGGCTAACCATAGTGGCTAACGGTGATAGTTAAAAATTCCGCGCAAATCAGAAAGATGCCGCTCAAACACCGAAGCAAGCAAAAAAGCTGAAGGGGAAGTTACCCCAAACTTAGGCCACGTAGCCCTAACTCGACCGCTTAATCCTACATCTTGACGAATGCAAAATTGCTTCTACACGTGGCTCCGGAATCAAATTTCGTCGTAAAGTCGAGGGGTAACAAAATTTTTCCTCACTTCTATCACGAGTTCATCGAAACGAAAAGCCCAAACTAGGTCAGGGGAAGCGTCAAACTCGGCGAGACTTGCTTGATTCACAGCAAAACGTAAAAATAACCATAAAGCATTGTTTGAATGCAAACTTCTCGCACAAAAAAGTAACCATCGGACGAGCCAAGATTGCGAGTCGCGAAATATGAATCCTCAGAGCATGTACTATTTTTTTCCTTTTCGCTGTCCGCTAATCGTGCCTTAGACTCCAACCGTTCCACCGACTCTTCTAAATCAAGTTCGTCACTACAGTCTTAAACTCCAATGCCTTCCAAAACCCTATCACTCTCGTCTTGCAGAGGAAGAATTATGTCTTTCTTTTCCTCGTTTCGAGTTGCGACCCGCTATAGCTTCAATTTACTTACATAGAAAAGGATATTAGTCCGGCAGCCACGGGGTAAAACCCAACAATTTCGTATTAAGTTTTTTTCAAAACGGATTTGAGGTCTAAGGGTCTCCTAGTTTTGATATCCAAGTGATGACAAAGCGTCATCCTTGAGCAACTCCAGATACAGGGTGTCCGACAAGCAAGTAGGTGAAATATCACTTTTTTAAATTATTTGTTAATTTTACGTAAATAAACGAGTTTTTTACAAATGGCTTGCTTCTCATAATAAAGTTTATATAAATAAAAATAAAACATTTTAAATACAGGGTGTTTCAAAAGTATATTATCTATATATATATAAATCAATCGCCGTGTGTTAGTAACGCAAAAACTCGAGAACGACGTGACCGATTTGGATGATTTTTTTGTTTTGTTCGTCTTGGTCCCTAGGTGGTTTAGCAAAACAGAAAGCCGGAAAATTGGAAAATATCGAAAGTGTGTTTCACTGTACGAATTTCTATTTGCAGTCATGCTTTTATGATTCTGTGCTTAATGGTTTGAAGGGTTTTCCCCATCAAGTCATAATCCAAAACAACGTTTGCCGGGTCAGCTAGTATTTATATACAGTGCATTCCAATTAAAACGAGCCACCCCGTATAATTCCGTTATTTTTATATTTATAGAAAAATACTAAAATACGTCAATTTTTCTTTTCAGGGAGACACATTTTTGTGTCAAAATTTACTCGTTCAAAGTTAGCCCCTCCCCCCACCAACACAAAGGTCAAAAGGTTCAAATAGGAAAGGGGGTCGAGTGATACTTCATCTTAAAGGGTATCAAATTCTTTCTTTAATGCTTTTTAGTTTTTCAAAATCGATTCAGTAGTTTCCGAGAAAATTCACCCGTAAAAAAGTAATGTTATGGGCTCACACCTTTTATAACCTTCTCACTTGTGAGTGCAACACCTTTTTGCAAGAGAAAAAACTAAAATAAAACCGGTAACAGAAAGTTTTTCACTTTTTCTTCCACAAGCAAATTTAAAGTTAAAAAAACACTTCTTTTCACTCATATTTAACTAGACGTTACACTACTCGATTCTCAAAAAGAAATCGCTATTAGAAATCGTAGTACCATGATACAGGAATATTTATACTTGGTTTCCAGCTAAGAAACCTTCTCCAACTTATGTGTGTCTGTTTCTTGTTTCAGCCAAAAATTTTTGGGACACTCTGTACCTGTCATGTAGCTTCGTTATTAAACACGTACGTTGTTATTTTTAGCTGAATTTTGAACTGGAACAAAATATTCTCATATCAGAAATTCATTAATATTATTAAAACTTTATAACACAGTTTTTTAAACACCCTGGAAATGGCTGAAACTTGTAGAATCAATAAATTCAATAAGTTAGCGCACATTGAATCATACAATAACGAGAAAAAATTAAGAACTAAGTAATATTCAAGTTTAAAGCGTAAAACATATAATCATCTTATTGTTTTGAAATATCCTGTATATCTCAAATTGCTCAAAGATGCCAGCTTGTCATCAGTCGGAAATGGTAAATAGACATATAAATCTACGAGAATCCGTTAAAAAAAAATTAATACGAACATTATCACTTCAGGGAAAAAACACGGTTCCGCTGCCGGACTATATTTATTGCACTTGAAATACGACATTTCTCCAAAACGGCGCCCTGATGTTGAATTAGATCGAATGCCTTAGCTCTCTCCAAAGGTATGTCTTTTAGTAACCGAACCATTGGTTCTGTGTAATTACTAGTATCGCTTCTTCTCAACTTTAAATTTGTTCTGTGCAGCATACACCAAGCTTTTTGATGGGTTAGCAGATCGTTGATATAATTTTTGAAATTGTCAAGTTGGGAATTCTCAAAAAATCTTCTTTGTCTCTGCAAATTCATCTTCTGTTTTGGAGTGCTGCATTTCTTTTAACAAGCTGTAATATTCTTGTGTAGAATCCCGTAGTATTCCCTTTTTTGCCATTAAAATTTATCCCAGACTTTTCTTTACATAAAATATACACACCATCAGTTTTGCTTGTGGTCAATCCTTCTTCAACACTTTTCGTTCGCCCAAATCATCATCAGTTAAGATAACTGTAAGATAATTTTGTAGGCATTATGTCCAGCCATTCCCCAACCGCAGCATCGAAAATGCCAGCTTTTTGGCAGTTACTCAAAATGCAACCAATCATGCGGCCGCACTTTGTATTACGAAAATAGCTATTTATGTTACAAGTACGAAATTAAGGACTTTTTTGGACGAGTCGCAGTTTTTGCCCAAGCGAGCGCAACGAGCGAGGAACATAAATAGGGCGAGTCTAACACCCGCATGCATAGTCGTTCGCCAGCGGCTCGCTGGCGACTCTCCGGAGTTTCGTTATGAATAGTATGTTGGCGGCACTGTACGTCTATGTCAAATTCGAGGTTAGCAGGTTAGATTTTGTGTCAGTTTCTGTCAAAACTAACGGAAAGCCCCCCCCCCACATTCGACGATTGGCGTTCTTATTCTTAGCTACGACTTTTTTAATGCTCTAAAATGAAATAGGTTTCCCGAAGAAATGCTTAATATGTGTTAACATATAAACGAAGCTTCGGGGACGTTTTCTTTCATAGTAGTTTTGCTTTCTAATACCGTGAAATAAAATAGATAATTTCCCGAAGAAATTATTATTAACGGATGTTAAAAAACGTAATCAGGTAGGTTGCCATCACCCGTTTTTCCATAAGGCCTCTTAATCAGGTTGATTTAACATCTTTTTTATATATTAAATGCGTAACAAATGCAACTCTTGATGTACAGTCGTGTGCAAATAAATCTGGGACAGTGTTTTTTTTCACATGCAGATTCAGTTAAGATTTGAAGAATATCTCCATGGATTTCCTGCTATCAGAAAGAGTTACATTAAACTTTAACAGGTACTGAAACCCGTAACTCTCTCTGATAAGAGGAAATCCATGGAAATATTCTTCAAATTCTTAACTGAATCTGCATGTGAAAAAAACACTGTCCCAGATTTATTTGCACACGACTGTACATGTGCAATTCTGACAAATAGAGAAGTAAGCATTCGGTTTTGTTTGTTTACGTCAGCTTTTGCAGCCCCGTGTGCGGTGAGTACCCGCCACTCTATCTGAAACCAACGGATACTCTCGCTGAGGTTACACAGCACAGTCTATATACGCTGTGGTTTCAGGTACTCGATCTGAACTGGTTGCAACGCGCGATTGCTTTAAAATAAGCGAGTACTCGGTAACGAATACAAAGTAATAAATACTGCAACGAATAGTTACAAGTACCGAAAAGTAACGAAAGTTGACATAACTAGTGTGGAATCATCGATAGTAACGTACTACAAAGTATTTTAAAAACCAATTTATCATACATGCCTTGTAAAAAATTATCCAAACCAACTAAAATGTATCACTCTTAGTAAACTATATACAGAATCTCTAATGAAACCCTATACAGAACGCCTTCATTCGGAAATGATGTAAAGCCGTGGATCTCATGTTACTAAGATGTGCATCATGTAAAAGATCATTTGCTATCAGCGTCGGACTGGCAAAATTTGGACTACCGGGCAAAGAATGCATGTGGCCTCCACATGTAAAAATAAGAGGAAGGGTGGGGGGGGGGGGGTTAGAAAAATATTGATTCTAACAATTTTAAAATATAAATATGAAACAAGGTTACAAAAAATAAAATAGGTAGGAGTTAGGTAATTATTATATTCTTACGAGTATAAACTTTGAAATTCAAACAAATAACGAAAAAATATTCTTTATCTAATTATTATGATTTATAAACTTTGAGTTTGGAACAATTATAACGAAAAAATATAAATAATTATGATCACAAGCTTTGACCATATGGGAGCTTTTACACTCTATTCCTTTATAACAATTATACTTAACAGTATGGATCACATCAATAATTTTGATTTTAAAGAGATTGATTTATTTGGCAACTTGTCAATGATTTCGTCGAAATTCAAGCTTTGAAGTAGATCACACTCCACATTCAAAATTAGAAAACATTCTAACCTTTCTTGTGATAAAGAAGCTCTTAGCTTATTTTTGATTATTTTCACTTTATAAAATACGCGTTCACAGGCTACTTGGGTGAGTGATAAGGTCCGTAAGTATTTGTAGGCTAAGTACAAATTGCTCTATGTAATGTCGTGCAAATTATATTAATTTGTGTCAAATTTTAAAGCAACAATTCATACAACCCGCACAATCACTTTTTGTCCCCTCACCAATGCAAATATTTAATTGAAAACTTGGATCTTCTTCAGTGTAATTTTCGTTGTCATCACTATTAGTGTCGTGATCAGGGGTCGTGATTGGTTCAGTCACAGTCACCATAGGCTGGAATTGTTCTTTTTGTAAAGTAAATTTTTTTTTAAAGAAATGAGTAAATTTTTGTTTTATGATGTCTTGTGGCATGTTTCTTAGCTTTGAAATTGCGACAAAAGCGAAATCAGGAATAGTTTATCCGTTTAGTTGAGCAGTATGTTGAAAAGTACTCGGATCAAAGAAACTGAAAGTTTTGTAAACCTCCTCATTTTTAGTGAATCGGTCTTACATGTTTTGCATTAATTGATTAACAATCACTTTATAAGTTTCCACTTCAAATTTTTCAATAGTAATATAACAAGGGCGAGACATACTTACCGATAATTTTGCACACACCAAAGGTCGAGTGCTGGTTGCAATGAAAACTGTCCCGAGTGCAGTTTTCTAAGGGCAATCAGCACGATGACTCTTGGCACGGGCAAAATTATCTGTAAGTGTGCTGCCCGCGTTTATATTTTGAAGACTATTCAACTCACCCCCTTCATGTTAACTATTAACCAATCATAATTTAGTATTTTTGTTATTTGCACCAATGAGCGTAAACTATACTGACAATTTTCACTAGTGAAAATAATCGACAATTTTCACTAGTGGTATAGTGAATATTTTAAACAGATGTGTTTTTTATTAGAAAAAGTCAATATTGGTGTTCTATTACTATAGAAATTGCGTAGTTTGTTGCTAGATTTACTGAAAAGTAATTTGAAAAAGTAGTTTGGTTCATTTTATAGTTCCTCGAATACTATTCTTAGTCAAAGTTAAGTAGATTATATTTGCGGTGGTATCACTACTCATGTCCTTTGCGCTTAAGATTAGTACTCGTGCTAGCGCACTCGTCCTAATCGAACCTAAGCCCAATTGACATTCGTGATACCACAGCAAAAATATTCGACATAACTTTGACTAAGAATGGTATTATAAGTGATTATTACACAAAAGCCGTATACGAGTTATGATTTAAATTTGATCTAATAATGTCAAAAACCTCAAATTGCTTGTTTCTCACACTTCTATTTCTAATTATAACACCATCTACGAGGTCGATAATCAGCACTAGGGAGCTTATCGCTTGATAATCATCCATAGAGCGTTTATCAGGTAATTAGTTCGGGATTGGTCGATTTTCAAAAAATGCATGGTTCTCATTGGATGATATCAGTCATGTGACAGTTGTGTGTAATAATCAAGTGTAATACCACACGTAGTGGATATATTTTTGACAAATATTTTGCCGTTTCCATGTAAATTATTGCGTTTAAATTTCACGAAACGAAATCATATCAAAAATGTCAAGGCTAGTGACGTTTAAGTGTGATTTTGTTGAGTAAAATTTGCAATAATTTCTATGAAAATGGCAAAATATTTTTAAAAAATATATCCACTTCGAGTGGTATTTGGGATGACTATTTAACAATATTAATACATAATGATTAACTTTATTGAAAATAATCCAACATAATTAATATTCATCCTCAATTAAATTCAGCAGAATACTTCCAAAACACAATATTTTAAATTTTTTTAATGCAAGCCAAACTTTGTTCACACAGTTTGTTAGTGTTTAGTTTTACGTAACCTAGCGATATCGCTAAGAACAGAACATCGTTGCTAAGCGATATTTCGCAACAAAGCTATTTAGTTTTTGAGTACGTACATTGTTTTGTGAATATTTTGCATGGTGCCCAATATTCAGTGCTATACTGCTGTTATTAGTTGAAAAAGCAAATGCAATATGATTGGCTTATATGTTATAGCGTTGAATAGTCATTTAAATACGCGTTCTCTGTAATTGAACCAAGGATCAAGGATTTTGTGACTGACGCTGCGGAAATTCCACAACTACTAAGAAATAATAGATGCATGATGCTTGCATGCACAAACAAAACTGGGACAATACTTTGACACAAAGTTTGGATTTTTTTTTTGAATTTTGTAAAAACATTTCTGAAGTTTCTTTTGTTTTTATGTTTTGAAAAAAATATGTGTGGCCTCCAAACTGGATTGGCCTACCGGGCATTTGCCCGGTTGCCCGGTGGGCCAGTCCGACACTGTTTGCTATGGTTGGAACTAGTGATGGGCATAACCGGACAATTTTCATAACCGAATTATTTGCATTCGAATGATATTAATAACCGAATGATTATTTGAATAATAATTCGAATAAATTTTGGCTCCCGATTCGTTTCGATTAAGTCAGCCGGTTTGCCGGTTGGCGGTTCACCGTCATCTGCATCGACATCGGTTCACCGTCATCTGCATCGGCTTCGGTTCACCGTCATCTGCATCGAGATCGTAACTTGCAGATAGCAGAGGAACCAAAACATAATATATACGGTCGGCGCCTTAGAAATCGGGACACGTAATATGTTCTTCTAGTCTTTGGAGTATTATTGCTCCGGTTACTTCATTAATGTGAGATGGCATTTCATAATTGACAAACAATAAACAATCTGACGTAACAATTAAAACCATAATAACTGTAAAAACCCAGTTTATACACTTAAAAAATACATGCAAAATATATCATAATAGTGTGTAGTGCCCGATTTCTAAGGCGCCAACCGTACATTATGTGTTATGTATTGGAAATTAAGAGGTATTTATTAAGAAGTGTAGAAAGAAAGAAATATGAGGGATTGCTTGCTAATCGCAATAAAAACAGTTGTAAAACGTTTATCTTTATCGATCGGGCAGGTTAAAGGCCTTTGGAGGTGTAAGCAAATAAAAATTGTTTTATAGCTTGATGCGTTTGCAGTTTTTAGGCGTTCAGGTTTCAGGTCCCCAGCGATAACCAAATGGTGTTTTCATTACAACCTGAGTTGTTTATGAGTTATGACGTATTTATATTTACAGAATTTTGAGCACTGCGTAGGTCGCTGAGATATGGCACGTAGTACCTTTGAATAGAGGTTTTATATTCAAAGCGTAGTACGTATCACCATGAGGTTATTTTTCATTTGAATACTTGGAACGAAAACCGAGCTACATAGGTTATTTCAATAACCGGATAACCGGTTATTTTTCATTCGAATAAGCCCATCACTAGTTGGAACTCTTTATTTAGTCTCGTCAAAATTTTACGTAGGACTTTGACCATATGACCACAGTAGTCGGTGGTACTTCGCATGCCTAGACCTTATCCATAACAAATAAACAAACAAAATTAATACAAAGCATGGGAGTCATGAGCTATAAAATTTCTGGCCAGGCCACCTCTATTTTTCCAATTTACATATAATAGATGCCACTATATCTAAAATCTTCGACTATGGAAAAATATTATAATGCTAAGAAGCTATGTCAAAGCTGTGTGAAGTGGATAGTCGTGTCATTACCACAATGGTTGTATTTCAAAGGTGATATGAGATATACATGAGGGAATTTTCTACTGTTATTTACAATCGATTATGCGAACTAATTAAAACTGAGTAGCTCGCATAATCATATTGTTATGATAGTCAAACATATAACGCAACTGGACAATAAATTTCCATTTAGTTTAAGATTGCATCTTGTATGAAATACTGAAAATTATCCAATTATCTTTTTAGACAATTTAGAAATGGCGTAGATCAGATTTAAACTGCAGGGATATGTAACCTTGTTACACTTTTGGTGCTGCTCCAATTTTTTATAATGCAGGTGTTACTTAAAACTTAAGCAATTATTTTCAACTCTTGCATAACGAAATTACGCATTTGTAGCGTGAAGAAGACAAATGTTTCTAGATCGCCATTTTTTATAATTGCATTCATTGAAATTTGTGTGGTGAATGTTACTTATGCAATTGGAATTATAACAACTACAATGGTTATTACGTTACAGCTAATTAAATGACTTCCTATAAAATAATAAAAGATTTATAACTTTCTAAATGAGGAAGTCTTGGCAGTTTAAATCAGATTAAACCGATTTCGTATTTCATAATTTCTAGAAGACGTACATCAAAAAGTTCTATCAGAGAACTGCAAGTTGCTTTTACATTTTGGAGTTATAGCAGTTACGAAATTGTAAAGGAATGTCGATATTTTATGCAAATATTTTGGAAAATTGAAGCTGATTAAGTTAAATATATTATTTTTAGTTACAAGAAAATATTATTTTGTTACACTGTAATTTACTCTAATTACAATGTAACACTTACGGTTGGTGAATGAAAGATGCTTATGATTTTCTGTTGTAAAAGGACGCGGTTGTTAAATTTCATAAATGTAGTGAGTAGAATTAAGTCATAGTCGCATAAAAGTGGCTAAACAATTTAAAGTGTGAAACTGAGAACGCAGATGATAAAGTAGATCATTAACAATTTCAGTTTGAGAATAATAGTAATAACCCATTGTTTGTCGTAATAGATACTTGTTTCGCTATTATCTTAATGGCTGAAATATTGTTACTTTACTTCACTCAATTTACACACTATACAGGGTGTTCGGATAATAGGAAACCATACATTGATGGTGAGTTCTACGCATTAAAATAATAAAAAACTTCATATGCAGTATTGTCCGAAAATTGTTATTGGTGTAGATACCAACCCTTAAAGTTTAACTATTTTTTAAATTTTTTATTTATAATTAAAATTCATTGTTAACGCAAACTCAAACGTCAAGTTGAACAATAATAATTGCACGCAAACAACTCGACAACAAACAAACAAAAATTGCCCTTTTGTTATCAAGGCTAATCAGATAATGACCCTAAAAAGAAAAGCCTTAAAACTTTAGATGGAATTTCTAACCAAACTGTTTACGTTAAGCATTCTAAACAAGACTAAATTAATTTTGAATTTTTTAATTCCCTACAAGAGGCCGCATCTAGATCGGAGGTATGCCTTCAGATATAAAAGTTATGACTAAAAAGAAAATATGGTTTTAGGTTAACTGCCAGTTCAAAATACATGTTATGGATTATTTTTCTTTTTGTTTGTGAACATTGCAATAAAGAGCACGTACACCAAGTTTAAAGTATTTATCTATTCAGTTATAAAAAATAAATAAAAAATGTAAAAAAAAGTTAAAACTTTAAGGGTCGATATCTACACCAATAATGATTTTCGAACAATACTGCATATGAAGTTTTTTATTATTTTAATGCGTAGAACTCACCATCAATGTATGGTTTTCTATTATCCGAAGACCCTGTATAATCATTTTGCACAGTCTCACAGGTGAATTGGTATTGTAAAGGAAAAATGCATATGTTATATTAACCTGGCAGCGGTCTTATATACAGGGTGTCAGATAGTTGAGGTTCACAATTGACGATAACGGTTAAATCTCTATTAGATTTTGATATAATGCCAAAAACACATATTTTGGAGTTTTTTTTTGCTCTTGTGCATTTATTATTTATCTTTCACATAGCTACAAAGTGGAATTGAAATAGGTATGTCATTAACTAGAGAAAAAGAAGAAACATGTTAAAAATGTATCATTCTTCGAATAGACATTTTATTAGTAATAGCAAAGGTATATAGAACAATTCCCAGAACGACTACAAAGACACTGATCATATTACGTCTAAACAACGCAATCACTAAACAGGAGTAATAAAGGTAACACACTGTAACGGTCTTAAGATATTTTCTTATGCAATTTTTAAGCATTTAATTTCAGAGTAAAGTTATCTTCCCGCTTTAACTTTACTTTCGGTACAGTAAAGATGCTTTTTTGGGACTCCTTTTAGTGACGTTCACAAAACGAATTTATCCCCAAAACCCAAAACCATCACTAATGTGATACAGATTTTGCATTACGCATCAATGAATTATAGTTTTGTTTTGTGTATTTTTTGGATTCATTCTGTACTTGTTATTTGTTAAGAGTAGTATAAAGTGTAATATTACTGAGAAGTATGTCACTCGGCAGTTGCTATAGAGTTTCTTTATATTTATTTATAAATACGTCGTATTGCGTCTAGCCCTTTTCGACGGGATACATGACTTACGTTAACAAATAGTTTTACAAACGTCGCCCGAATCGGCTCCAAGCGCCCTGTATATTGATAGGATATTGCACCTGAACGCTAGTTTTGTCAAGTTTGGGCTAATTTGAATAATTTCAGGTGGCAAGATTGGCATGTTTAATTATTAACAACTTTATTGTAATTCATACAGCTTCGATAAGAAATTTGATTTAAAGTCATTAAAAGCAGCGTTGAGTCGATTTAGGTACAACAAGTGACGATAATTCATAAGGAAGTTCCGATTATGAATCCATATTTATATATTGAGTGTATAAACTGTTACTGGGTTTAAATAAGACGCTGTTATATTTAATAAAGAATATTCAATGAATATGATCAAGCAGATTATAGAATAGTTTGTAATAACCTAAAAAAAAAGCTAATATGATATTTAAAAGCCAATTTATTTAGAAATGTCAAAAGGAATTATAATTATTTGAATATTTAGAAATCTACTGAGTGTTAGATATAAAATTTTGAATATAGCGTGTCAGTATAGGAATATATGAGGAATGAAATTAACAACGAAAATAAAGTGTGTGTAAATATGTAATTATTGCACATAATATAAAAGGCCAAAGGCAAGAGTTTTGATCATAAGTGATATATGGATCCTGAAGGTGCTTGCCGATATTAAGGAGACAGTTGGAGGTAGAATACCAGATGCATGTCGTAGCAGTGTGATGCCCATCAACAACGTTCACAAGAGGATAACGATTAGTCAATAAAAATTCTAAAATTCAAAATAAATTAGTGAATTTGAATAGCAAAAGTGAACTATAAGTAAATAATACAATTGCTATAAGCATCACAGAGCTAAATGTGCATCACTTTAATATATAATCCGGGTTATTATTTATTTATTGACTCTTTTGTATTAATTTATATAATAATCATTTTAGTTCTGGGTTGGTCTTGAATCTCATAGCCATTTTAGAGTGTTCTATAATGATCATTCTAATTATAGTCCATAAACTTCGTCCGAATCGACTCTAAGTGCCTTATATATTGCTATGAATGAAATTTAAGCTAATAATAACGTATGATAGAAATTATAAAAGCCGCGTAGCGCAGTTGGGAAAGCGTCAGGCTTGCATTAAGTAAGTTCTCGGTTCCAATCCCGCGGGGGTCGGAATTTTTCCGCAGCATTTTTTTTTTGAATCGGGCTCATTGAGACCATTCACAGTCGGGCAACAAATTAACTGTACTCTACTCAAAACTACAGGCCTAAGAGATAGAGTAACAAGGTTAACACATCACGAAGACACACGCCGCACACAATGGTTGCTGTGCAAGCACAAAAGGCACCCTCAAACTCTGTAACCCGAATCCGAGGCTACTGTACGAGCACCAGCCTCTACACCGCAAGATAAATGAGGTTACAGATAATACATACAAACATGATAGAAATTTAAATAATTCAATCATTTAAAATATTATATTAAAATATTCCATATAAATGTCATAATTTGAATTTAAAACTGTAATTACATAGCACTAGCCTCGACTTAAAAAAATGTAAGATCAGTAAGTAAAAAAAGCGTTTGTTGTTGGCTTCACATAAAAACCCAATAAAGAATAGAAAATAGATACCGAATTTAGAAGTCAATGAAGTGTTTTATATTAGTGCAGTATTGTGGATAGGCTGCAGAGGTTTGCAATAATTCTTGGTCACTCTGCGGATAATAAAAACGTCTAAATGTGAGCATCTGGTTTTTGATGCTCTCTCGGTGAAAGAAACGGAGGCCATAGACGAACAGCAACCACGTTCGTGTATCACAGCGGAGCCCCAGCTATGAGCTAAAAACAGAGATCGCAGCCATATTGGAGGAAGTGCGGAGATCATGCTACAACCTTCACATTAGCAGATTCTTAGGAGGTTTGCAATGTAAGCTAACCATAAGAAAAGAGCCCAGACGTCGGGGAAATTGCTGTGGGTCGATACAAGCCTAAACATTTGTCTGCAGAATCAGGATTCCAAGGTTAGGTTTGCATTTTCATCAAATTTAGTGATATAAAAATTGTGTGGCGTCCTTCGCAAGTGTTTTGTACAATAACTTTGTTTACTTACGCCAAATCACATAAGCCATGCGTTAAAAAGTTATAGCGGATATCACTGTTAAAATTAAGCTTATTAAATATTTACCGCATGATATATGGTGAGGTTCGGTCATTATAAGTGTTGGCATAAATAAATTTCTCGTAACTTTAAAAATTCCGCACAAAGACATTCCATTTATTAAATGGGCAGCTGAAAAATGAATGTATTCAATTAAACTGTAGTAAGCTATGCTATTAAGCTAGTATATTAAAAAATAAATTTACAATCCAAATAACAAATAGGCAGAATGTAAAAACCCAACCCATGATATAAGAGAAATATGATTAACCTAAATATTAATTAATAACTATTTAAATAATAATAAATACAACCAAAAGCTGAGCTAGCGATATATTATCGCCGTATATTATTTATTAATTGATTCTTTTGCAATAATTTATATAACAATAATTTTAGTTTTGTGTTGGTCTTCAACATCATAGCCTAATAAAGTTCATTTCAATTAGAGGTTATATATATATACATATATATACATGTATATATGTATTTATATATATATGTATATATATATGTATATAAAGATAGTTTCTCTCACAGCTTGTGTGGTTACATACACAGTAAAATGTTTTTCCTCGACTGAGACAGGGGTTGAAATAACTCCAATCTCAGATGCACAGGTACCAAGCTTTAATGGTTAGATTGAAATAAAACCACTTGTATGTATCGCCTGACGTTTCGTATTTATTTTTATACTTTCTCAAAGGCTAAGGACAAAAATTTACAAATAAGCAACGTTGTTATAAAAGTTATTGAGAGTGAAGGTCTTACCTAACAACCACAACCAAACACATGTTTTTTAAGGACATGTGACGATATTCAAATTTGAAGAAATTCATCCGAAAAAATGGGGACAGTAGGCCACCAAAGTTACAGAACTAAGCTACACATAACATAACTACACTTGGTCCTGCATCGAGCAGGTTACAAATTAAAAGTTCACTGACACATTTAAAATTTTATTTACAATAATTTTATTAGCTTTTTGACCAAAATGGCCGTCAATTAGATACAAATCGTGGTTTTGAAAATTATTTCTAAGCAAGCAGCAACGGGTGTCTGAAGGTTGTTAGAGCCGCGCATGCGCGGAGCGCAAGGCTTCCGAATATTACGAGGGACGTTCAAAATGGAAATGACCAATTAGCTTGTACAATGCAATCTAATAAGAGACTAGCCCCAAAATCGACGACAAGGGTTATGCCTAATTGTTCTAAAAGGTGGAAGCTACAAAAAGAGTTCTAATTGAGCCCCTAATTTGTAAGCTTACCAGGGGAAAGACAAACCTGAGAAAATATGGAGGAAAAAGAGACCCCAAATAGATCTAAATATAACTAAATTTATTACGGAACCGTAATGAGTTTATTAGGAAATTATTATTAAAGAAGTAGTGATAGAATTGGGGGAGTACAAAGAAAATATGATAAGATAAAAGTATCTACCCATTGGGCTACCTCGGTTGAAGAAATTCTAAGGAGAAATCATTATTGGACATGGCTAACAAAAGGTGGTCAATGTCAGTATTTGAATTTAAGGTATTATTGGTACCAAAAATGTGGCACATTTCGATGAAAGTGCGGTGATTAGAATTTGGTTCAGTGGTAATGATTTTTGCATTTTCAAAATCCATACAATGACCACTGCTGCTGACATGTCCAGCAAGGGCGCAGGCTTAAACCCAAAGCCTGCGCCCTTGCTGGACATGTCAGCAGCACTGGTCATTGTATTGATTGCATATCATTCAGTTTCTAATTAATGTTGATTGAGGTTTTGTAAATTATCAACCTACCTTTAAGAGACTGTATGATAATTTGGGAGAGTATGGTTGTTTCTGTAAACCAAATAAGACTGCAAGAGACATTAATGAAGAGGCAGATGTAAGCGTATTGGCACAAAATCCATCGATTTCAACCCGAGAAATTGAAACGGAAGCAGGCACGTTACAACGTACTGTTGTAAGAGTACTGAAAAAGCATAGGTTTCATCCCTATAAATTATCAATTGCACAAACACTACACACTGATGATTACAATAAACGTATTGAATATTGCACTTGGTTTAGTAACATGTGTGAAGCTGACCTTCAGTTTACATTTAAAGTTTTGTGGACGGATGAAACACGATTTACGAACTGCGGCATGTTTAATAGACATAATCAACATCTATGGATGCAGAGGAGACCCCAAATTAAGTTTGGATTTAGTGTTTGGTGCGGCGTCATTGGTTCAACAATTCTTGGTCCGTACATTTTTTACGGTACATTAACTGGTGATCGTTATCTTCACTTTCTGCAGAACTATTTTGATAATATGTTAGATAAATTAGCCTTACGGATACGTGGTATGCTCGAATGGTTTCACCACGATGGGCACCACCACACAATCAGCTAACGGTACGAAATCATTTAAATAAAACATTCCTGAACTCATGGATAGAAAACAACGCGCCGGTTACATGGCCACCTCGATCCCCCGATCTATCTGTTTTAGATTCTTATTTATGGGGAATGGTAAAAAATAGGTTGTATCAAAAGTCGTACGACACAATAGATGACCTTAGAGCTGTACTGGAAGCTTTTGCTAATATTGATGGACGTTTCGTTAGAAAAGCAACAAATTCAGTTTTAAAAAGGTGTAACTTGTGCATTAATCATAATGGTGGACCTTTTGAACATCTTTAGTCTTAAATACTTTACTTACTTTAATTACGTTGTTTTGGTACTACTTTATTTATATTTCAATTTCCTTTATTGTTTCTTAATTTATCGTTTGTCATTCTCTGTTTATTAGTTTCTCAGAAATTATTTTTATTTAAAACCGTAACTTCAACGGAATAAATATTTGACACCACAATAATCGTTTATAATTTCGAAATTAAAAGAAAATTTTTAATAACTAACTTGAATTTTATTATTAAATGCGCTGTGCATCTATCAATTGTTTCAATAGCCAACTACTTGAACAGATCGAAAACAAAAAGAGAAAAATGGCCTTAACTTATTTATTTATAAAAATAACTATATCAAGTGGTATATCGTTAGAATCGTTAAAAAATTGTCGTTTTTATAAAGTCATAGTCGACTATGGTTTCCATTAGAAAAAACACAAGTTTGTGTTATCTCAAAAATTATAGATTAAATAAAAAATTTGGTTAGACTATGTTATTAAGCATATAATTATTTACAACTTTTTCCTTTACACATTTTTTCTAAAGTCAATAATAACAGAGCTATAGGCACCGAACAAAATTAGAAAATAATCATTTTTGCGAAATATCTAATTAGCCTTGCATTTTTTTCAAAAAAAAAGGAAAAGCTCATTAAATTGAGCTCGTAAAACTGCAATTCTTTCCCCATTTAACCGTCTCTCTATATCCAATACTTTCCGAGATCTCCATGCTAAACCTTAAACAAAACTCACCCTGTATAATCACCGTGCACTATGTATTTACTGAGGGAATGCTAAATAAAAAACATTGCATTAGCTTAGAAGTTATTCGTGTTGGCAAAAGTAACCCCAAACTGGATGGAACTTTACAAAATTTTTGAAATTAGAAAAATATTTAGATTCCTCTAATAACTTCAATTCAAACGAAAACCCGTATTACAAAAACTATATTTTATGAAAACCTTGAAAATCGGCAACCCCACTTTACTGGTACCCATAATTGTTTCCTTAAATTGTCGTAGTTTTAATTTATTGAATCTGGATTCGTCGCTGGACGGCAACTGGCTTCCATATATTTAGTAGTTATCAAGAACTGTTTCGTTAATTCAACCCACAACCCAAAATACCTGAAGTTCCATCTAGGAATTGCAAAAGCCGGGACAAACAGAATTGTTCGAATTGAATACTGTTCGTTTCTAAACATAATTCAACCAAATCCATCATTTCCAATCCACTGGCTTAGAAAACATTTTATGAGTGTATGGTGACACACCGTCTTGCTGCCACCATATTTCACGCAAACCATCTATATAACACAAAATTGCCTGAGTAGGTTAGCAGTACATTCTTAAATCTTAAATACCTGCCGCACCTAACAGCAGTAAGAATATTTTCGAAAATGTATTGTCCAGTAGTCGCGTCCCCTGCTATACCCGCTCAAATATTTAAACTGTACTGAATCTCCCAAATTGTTTAGGATTTTCTATTGTCCAATAATGTTAGTCTAGACACAAAAGGGATATTGCGTCCTGAAATAATTTCTTTGAAGTTAATTAACAATTTAAACCTAACATTTCCTAAAGAAATTTACTAGAAGATATTTTCTTTACTTCAACAAAAACTAGGAACGTACTAGATTCAAAAAGTGCAGTATCAATCACATCGGGGTGTAATTAATGCAATTCACAGCAGGGGACTCATAAAAATTATAATATTCAAATTAATTTTGCAAAAATTCTACTTCTAATTAATTAAATAAATATTTGGCAAATTTTTGACAAAACCACATGAAAAATAGCATATCATGTGCCGACAAACCAAAACTATCAAGATTTTTCCAAACGTGAAAACCACATTATTTAACTTCTGACAAGGAAGCCTATACACGTTCTTTGAGTAATAGTTATTTATGGTGTAATGAGCTTCATTACCTAACTGAAATAGTGTCAAATGAGTGACGTAATGCGTTACTTATCCCACTGGAGTAGATAATAGTTATTTACTATACAAGTGGGATAACAGCATCATTAATATACGTGTGTGTAAGTTACAAACGAGTGCGTAGCACGAGTTATGTAAGCACATAAGTATATTAATGATGCATTATCACACATGTATTGTACAAAATTTTATCTACGACTGCCTAAAATTGAGAAAAGTGCATTAAGAGAAATGTCAGATCTGTCATTTTCAAAAATATTTTAGTAGGCAAATGTCATTATGTCATTCATTTGACACTGTTTCAGTTACGTAATGAAGTCATTACACAACTCAGTTGCGTAACGGTTTCATTACGCAACTGAGTTGTGTAATGAGCTTCATTACGTAACTGAAATAGTGTCAAATGAGTGACGTAATGCGTTACTTATCCCACTGGAGTAGATAAAATATTTTACACAGCTTAAATATCAGTTGACTTGATAAATTCTATATATAATTTGGAACGAATAATGCTCCTTTTATGGCTTAGTGAAACCGAGAAAATTGTTTTAAAAACTAGTAAAAACTGCATTTCCCATCAAAGCAAATAACAAACTGACTTTTCCTGGAACCAGCTCTGCTAAAAAGCAAAGTTTCACCATGCTTGAGGTAGGCTGCAACACATTTTTATTCTACTTTCAAACTTACGCAACGCAAAAATTGCAGACTTGGTCGCGCTGTTAGAACTACCGTGAAGTTACAATTTGGAGCATTGTCTATATAAATTTGCCTAGCAGCCGGTGCAAGTGACCGTTGAAACTAATTTTATAGCGCAATTAATGTTGACAGCTTACTTTGATAAATGTGAAGCCAAAAATATCCAAACTAAATGTCTACTATTACAACACGATGCAAACTTTTTCGTAGGTGTCCTTACGTCGTACATGTTTTAATATTCTTCTTAAGCCATACGTTTCTGGGGATTATTTAATACATTTTTAGAAAGCTTTGAGGATTAATAAACTGAATATTGAATTAAATCGGTGACATAATGACTTGCAATACCTACATTAATTATTATAATTTAGTTCCAACTTCTGCTAACCTTAGACGAACAGTCCAATTACTTATGCCCGTTCCACAAACTTCTCGGAGTCTATTTTTCGTTTCTATCGAGGTGGAATGGCGGTCTCGTAGTGTACGAAGTACAATAAAATGATCATCAGTCACAGTTGTCTTTCTTTTTCTACCAGATCCTGGCCTGCGCGTCATCCTTCCAGTCTCTGTAAAACGTCTTATAATCCTGTTGGTGATTGAATGGCCAACGCCAAGCACTCTACCTACATAATTCCTATTTCGCCCATCTTCTACAAGAACTACAGCTCTCGCGCAATCTTCGCGGTTTAAAGGCATTGTTAACTCAAAATTTAATAACTAAGACAACAAACAATAACTCTACAGCAAACTAGAGTAGTTTTGAACAAATGAAACACTTTCATATGCTTTGACAAACAGAATACAGTTATATCGAGAGATCAAAAAAAAAACTGTTCCTCAGTGGGCTGTGGAAATTTAAAGTATGAATAATATGTTGGTGACACTGTACGTCAATGTCAAATTCGAGGTTATCAGGTTAGGTTTTGCGTCAGTCTGTGTCAAAACTGACGGAAAACCTAACCTGATAACCTCGAATTTGACATTGACGTACAGTGTCACCAACATATTATTCATACGTTGAATTTCCACAGCCCGCTGAGGAATAGTTTTTTTTTGGGATCTCTCGATACATGCTCATATACTACCAAATGACCAAGACAATAAATAACCTCCGCTACGCGGATGACACTACCCTTATGGCGAAAGAGGAATAAGAGATGTCAGAGTCGATTGAAAGGGTCGAGCAAGAGAGTTTACGATTCGGCCTAGAACTCAACCGTCAAAAAACAAAACTCATGGTAATATATCGTACCAACAAAGTAGCAACTGCACCTAACATTCATGATGTAGATAATGTAAGTGAAATAGTCTATCAAGGTTCCCATATAAATAATGAAGGCAACTCATCATCGGATATAAAAAGAAGAACAGCGCTTGCCAAATCATCTATGACTAAACTAACAAAAATTTGAAAAGACCACCACATTACGAAGGCAACAAAATGCAAGCTAGTTAGAACACTTGTGTTTCCCATTGCCGTATACGGAGCGGAAGCTTGGACCTTGAGGGCCGCAGACATAAAAAAGCTGGATGCCTTCGAGATGTGAGCTTGGGGAAGACTCCCGAGGATCCCTTGGACACCACATAGAACCAATGTTTCCATACTGGAAGAACTGGGAATTCAAGAAAGGCTGTCAAGTGTACTAAAGCTACGAATCTTGAAATACGTACTTTGGACACACGTCACCAGAAGGAAGGATGACAACCTAGAAAAGCTGGTTGTTCACGGCAAGCTAGAACGGAAACGACTTCGAGGGCGTTCCCAAGACGATGGATAGACCAAGTCAAGGAATTTACCGGCACACCGTTTCAAGAAAACACCAGGCACGCCTCAGGCAGAGATTAACCTGAGTTTATTAAAAGATTACTCGTAAATTGATGTATCTGACATTTATAAAAGTAAAAAAAACGTCAATGTCAACCCCAAATGTCATTAAAGAAGAGGAGCCCTCACTTTGGCAACCCAGCCTAGAAAGGCAACCATGCATTTAAAAAATGCCTTTTTACGCTGAACGTTTATTTATGGGTTTCGTTAATGCATATAAAATCGCTCTTTAATAACCCTTATTCATTGATGATTTTCTATTAATAAACGATTTTAGTATAGGAAATCAAAGCTACCATGAATGCCAAAAGTTTTAAGTGCAAAATTTTTGGAATGCAATAAAATAATTTTTTTTCCAAATTAATAAGATACGATCAACGAAAAAATATTGTAACTAACTCGTGTGTTAATCGGCGGTTAATAATCTCAATAATTAACGTGTTCGCTAGCGGTTAAACGTAGTGGTGTATCAAGAAAACTATTGTTGGAGAAGATTTTCTTATGGTTCTAGCAGCTCGCACGCGTATTGATAATAAATTGTTTTCCTCAAACCAAAAAAAGAAAGGTCTGACAATAAATTAATTCTTCTCGAAGTTTCGACGAGTATGGAAATTGCAAAAATTAGGCTTTATTTACATGCATTCTCCGGGTGTGTCCAACGTCTGCTCTTTTTAATAAAGGCAAAACAGCAACATTAGAAATACTGTAAACGACAACACTTCCAAGTTGCAGCTGAAGTTTTAAAACAATTAATCTTTTCTAATGTAATACAGTTTTTCCCGGCCATGTATGGAGCAGAGTGTGGATGGATATTAAAAAGTAATCTATTGGAGCCAAAAAGAATAGTGCAGCTCTGTATTATCTTTTAAACACGTCTTTCTTTGCAATTTATCAAAATATTGTGGACCAATGCGTGGCTGTCAAAAATGTGGACTCCACCAAATTACAATAATTGTCAC
The DNA here is from genome assembly GCA_940337035.1 of Agriotes lineatus. Lineage (NCBI taxonomy): Eukaryota > Metazoa > Arthropoda > Insecta > Coleoptera > Elateridae > Agriotes > Agriotes lineatus. The sequence continues at coordinate 250,139,228 of OW679194.1, forward strand.
CGACAATCTTGTTTGAATGCTGCACAGACGACGATTTATTAAAAGTACAAGAAAATAGAAGTAGTAACACAGAGAGGACTATATGTTATATCCTTGAACAGCGCATGTCTTGTCAATCAATTATTAAAGACGAAGAAGAAATAGGAGGAAAAAAAGGCGAAGGCGAGGAAAAATAAGAACAACATGAATAATTTGCTTTACTTCCATATATGAGGAAATGTGATTCCGTTGATCCAAAAACTACCACTGCCCCAAATTATTGAATTCAGTGTGTATTATTGGAAATATTGATAAAATTAAATTCCCCAGTTTCTTCTCAAAACTAATAATGATATAACTCTAAGACCATATGACAACTACCTTTTTTATTACAATTAGAAGCTGGGTGATTTTCCGTATTAATAACACGAGATGACTGTGAATTGTCAAAAAAACTTTTCCTTTCTCACGAAACGAGTTGCTTAGAAACACCTCGAGCCGAAGGCGAGTTGCTTTTTTTTGTATTTCCATTTCTAATTATATAACTACAACGGGGATTATAAGTATCCCCATGGCGCTTATCAGCTGTAATTAACCAAGGGCGGTAATAATCATTCGCAATAATGTTGACAAATAACAACTCGAAAGTGCGTTTCCTAGAAATAACACCAGACGATACAATTTTTATTACCAAACCCTGGGAAAAACGTAGAAGTCTGTAATTTATGTTTGTTGGTGCAAGTATTTACTTGTACAAACTTTATGTGCTTATAAAAATTCAATTTTGAAGAGTCTCATGCATAAAAAAAGGGTGTGTTTAAGCAGGTTATGGGAATTAAAGTCAATTAAATCGATATTGGATTGGTACATTCTCACACGATCAAATAAAGGTACATCGTTTTATAGGGCTGCCAAAATCGTAATACCATTTATACAGGGAACGTTCTAAATGGTGGATAATATGCACACCACTCGATTCTGCATCAAAACTGAGTAAAAATTGCATATTGCATTATCATTCATGTAAATTTCGTAGTTTTTGCAGAATTATTAGTTAAAGTTTTACGAACTTGGCAGCACTGTGTGGTATTTGTACACATGAAATCAGGAAACTATAGCAACGCATTACTTAAACTACATAGATACCAGTGTACCTTGTTGCAATATCTCTAAAATGCACAAGCAGCACAGATTTTCAAGGCTCTGAAGAAAATTATACATGAGACAAAGATATTACAAGCACAATTACAAATTATTTACTTATTCTATTGACTAAACTACGCCTGAAAATTGTTATTTGTACGAAATATTCTAGGGCAAGCAAACCTGTATATAACTTAATACTGCCAATTGTTCCTAATCTATAAAATTTAATATTAAATTAGTATACTTAAAACTTATAGCCGGGGTCGGTAGCTCAGTGGTAAGCATCCTGACTACTGATCTAAGGGTCGCGCGTTCGATTTCCGGTCCCGGTGAGGATTTCAAAAATAAAAAAATGCAGATGAAAGCCTCCACAGAATGCCATCATTCGGAAGTGATGTAAAGCCGTGGGTCCCATGTTACTACGATGTGTAGCATGTAAAAGATCCCTTGCTAGGGTTGGAACTCCTTAGTCTCGGCAAAATTCTAAGTAGGACTTTGACCATATGACCAAAGCAGTCGGTGTCTAAGGTACTTGGTACTCTGCATGCCTAGACCTTGTCCAATAACAAACAAACAAACAAACAAACTTAAAACTTATTACTCGGTTTTTAATTTGAATCGCGGGCTGTGAATATTATCCGTCCTTTAGGATTCACACTGTATACAACATTGAAATTCAAATTGCTGAAATGGAAAAATAGAGCAATAAATACAGCACCTTATATTTTACACCACACTATAAAATCGAGTCTTTCTTGCCATCTCCCTTCGGTTAAAATAGTTAGATAAAAGTAATATATTGCTTAGGTTTTTACCCTTGACGAAAATAGGAATATTTTGAACCCAAAAGATATAGGGTGGACATCGAGAAAAATGTCTTTCTCTGATTTAACTCCTGAAGTATTGGTTAGAGAAGAGCAATATTTTGTATATAGCTTAGCCTTTTATCCTTGATCAAAATAGGTATACCTTGGACCCAACAGATACAGGTTGCACACTTTAAAAATCAAACTCTGTGTAGTTTTGCCTTATCTCAAAATTTAGGTGAACAACAGATACAGGGTGAACAATTTTTTCGATTTATATTTTTAAAAGCCCCACTTATAAAGAAAGTTTGGTGTAGAGCCCTTTACCTGTTTCACCTGATGCGAAAGAAATCAAAATTTAATATATTTTTCCTAAAAATGTATTGTGGCGTTTATAGGTTGATCGAAATAGTACTATTCAGTTTACACATTTCTTAGAAGAAAGTATTACAGATTGTTAAAAATGTTATTAATACTTGTTTGTTTGTTATGGACAAGGTCTAGGCATTTGGAGTACTAGGTACTTTGGACACCAACTGCTATGGTCATATGGTTCTTCTTAGAATGTTGCCGTAACCAAGGAGTTTCAACCCTAGCAAGGGATCTTTTACATGCTACGCATCGTAGTAACATGGGACCCACGGCTTCACATCACTTCCGAATGATGGCATCTGTAGTGGTTTTCATCCGTATTTTTTTATTTTTAAGAACCTCGCCGGAACTGGGGATCGAACTCGCTATCCTTAGATCAGACGTCAGAATGGTTAACCAATGAGTTACCGAACCCGGCTATTATTACTTAGTAGTTCATTTATAAACTTTGTTTATTTGTGCATTATCAGTGCCCGTATCCGTTATGCTCTGTTCATTGTCTAAAACGATAGCCGGTTGCATAGCCGCATGCTCCAAGGACTGGCCAAACAGTTTCGCGGCGGTCGGCACTCGGTTGGGTGTCCGACCTTATAGTGTTAGTAAAATCGCAGCCAGTCGTACCTCAGAGAGCACGTTAAGCCGTCGGTTGTCATTTCGGTAACAGTCGTTAGGTTACGTCAAAAGCGTTCGCGCAACCTGAAAACTCTGACAGACTTCCTATCACAAGCCATACAATAAAAAAAATTCTAACCATGTTCTCAAATTTGGAATCTTGACATAAATTGCAACGTTTCCTACGAAAGCGTTTTCGTTTCGATTTAATAATTAAAAGTTCATTTTAAAATATCTTTTAGTATCCGTTCGTTGTTAGGGTTACTCAAATGTATCTAGAACGATTTGCCATGTGCACTACTGGCGGTTTATATCACACACATAATTAACGAGTAGTTTCCTCCTTTCATATTTTACTATTAATATTTTTTTAATTTGTTTTGTTTTGTTGCTATCGAAATCTAGAAGCCGGCTTATCAATGCTAATGGTTTTAGCACTTTCTATGTAACCTACAGCAGCTACGTATTTTTTTTATATCTTTTGGGGACGGTTTGAACCTTTCTTTCCGTTATGTAAAACCCTAATATCAATTTCCATGATAAAACTTTATCCAACTATTAAGTTTGTCATTTCTGGGGCAGGTCTACCTAAACTTCTTTTCGTGTATATAAAACAAACATTCGAAAGAAAGTTGTTTGTGCTAAATTTATCAGAATATTACTGTTAACAATAAAAACAGTTGAGCGATCATTTTTGCTCGTCAGATAAGTTAAATTGATAGAAAGAGTTACATTGCGGATTGGAGTACATCCTAAAGTGTATATCAGTATTTCAGCGGCTCTCTTGGATTAATCAGCAGAGGTTAGCGTATACCTCATTAAACTTCTCGATTTATACAATTTAAATTTCCTGTTCCGTTCAACTATATTTAGTAAAACTTTTTTTTTAATTATTGGCTATTTCCACGCCGGAAGATTTGTAGAATAAATAATCAAAAAGACCGTTCATTAACACCCAGTCTCTGTCGCAATCAATGTCTTATATATAGCATGTCTTCGACCTTCGTAAGAAAGCAGTTCTACAGCTTGTTTTTCTAATAATTGCAACACATATCGCGCAAATGGCAAAACTAAACCAGTGGTGCAATTTCTGACGAACTGCAGTGGCTTGCCTATGGCAATATTAACGTGACTCGACAAAATTATCTTGGTTTTAGGAAGTCAAGTGAAAGTGTGTTTGGATGAAAGTTACTTAATCGGCTGCATCGATTTAATCGACACTGATAGGTAGTGATTTGGCAAACATTGGAAAAGCGAGTGTAAAAAATATTTACATTGGAAGCTAATTTCAACTCCGACACTTTGATATTTACCGTTATAATCTAAATCTGTTGAAAACAATTCCACCTGTTGATATAAATTTCGCCAGTCTTTAGTGTAGCAATCTACATTTGTAAGTTTATGATCTTTATAATAATAATCTTTAATTAGTTATAAAGTATTTTAAGACTTATAATTGTTTACATATCTACTTAACTAATAATTTTCCTTAACATAGCCGCTTAGTTTTTTTTTAATTCAAAGACACTTTTAGTTCCTTTAATTTCAATTGGAAGGTTATTATAAATTTTGAAGCCTTTATAAAAGAAACAACTTTGGGAACTGATTTTTGTAAGTTTAGGTAATCTAACATTCTGCCTATTTCTAGTACTATAATTATGAATATCACAACAATAGTTGTTTGGGTCATATATTCTGGTAACAGGTTATCGACTGCTTTAAAAACTAACAACAAAGAATTGAAATAAATACGTTGCTTTATACTTAATCATTGTAAACAATCTAGCATCGCAGAAATTCTTGTATATTTCGAACAGCGTAATATAATACGCATTACTTTGTTCTGCTGTTTTTGCATTCTAGCCAATTCTTGTTCTTAACAAAATAATATACTAGAACAGTAACTGAAATGCGGTGCGATGATTGCTTTGTAAATCATAATTTGAGACTGTATACTAAGCTTGTTAGAAATGCTACTGAGTAAGCCTATTTTTTTAACTACCTTTTTAATTACATAATCTACGTATGCTTTGAAGTTTAATTTATCATAGTTTTTTTTATTATTTTTTTTTATTTTGGTACTCAACCAACAGCCGTTAGGTCAATTATAGACGTCGCTGTACATTTTCATCTATAATTACTCCTAGATATCTAACTTGAGATATTTTCTATTTCTAGGTTTTCAATTTTAATTTTATTAACCGATTCTACATTAGTACCTGATAAAATTATTGCTTTCGTTTTTGCGATATTCAGTTTTAGTTTATTACCTTTTAACCACTTAGAAATAATTTCTAAATCTATATTCATTTTATTAACAGCATTTCTAACATCTTCGTCAGTAACTGTCACTAATGTACCATCTACAAACAGATTTATGGTGCAATGTTTTAGATTCAATTCCAAATTGTTTATATACAAAATAAACAATAATGGACCCAAGACAGAGCCTTGGAGTACATCCAAGTTGTTTTCGACGTAGCTTGACTGGTACTGATTGAAGTATGTAGTTTGTAGTCGATGAGTGAGACTTTGATACTACCTATTTTCGTGACCATGTATTCCATATTTAAGTAGTTATTGCACTAACCGTTGTCTGTCGATAGTCTCAAATGCACGTTTATAATCTAAAGAAACAGGAACTACACTTTTATTTAAGTCTAAGTCACTTTTCCAATTCATGAGAACCAAGTTTAACGTTGTTTCGCACGAATGTTTAGTTCTGAATCCTAATTGGTTTTTACTTATAATGGCATGTTCATCTAAAAAGATTTGGAGTTGATCTTTCACAATAAGTTCGATAATTTGCTCATAAACCGGTAACACATTTATTGGTCGATATTCTTCGCACTTGTTAGTTAATTTAACTTTAGGTACTGGAACAACTCTAGATATTTTCCATGATTCTGGAAAGCAGCCTGTTCCGAGAGACTGATTTATTAATTGAACAAATATCTCACTTACAACTGGTGAGGCATCTGCAATTACACCAACTCTAATATGGGCTTTCCTTTTTTTTAATTTTAGCTATTGCATTTTTAATATCCATTAATGTAATTGTTGTAAATTTAAAAGTACTGGTATTATCAGGAAACGAAGCTTTTTCAAAGCTGTTGTTTATAATAATGGACTTGTTTAGCTCAAATAACCTATTTACAAAGTACTGATTAAATTTATTAGCAATATCCTGGGCATTGTTAATTTCTTCTCCTTCAAATAAAATGCTTGAAGAAGTATTTTTTTGTCTTTTCATTAAAGATTTAACAGTTTTCCACATCTTCTTCGGATTTCCACGACAGTTTTCCATTCTATTTTCACAATATTGGTTTTTCCTGTACTTAATTTTATTGCTGTAAAAATCCGAATACGTTTATAGTTTTCCCAATCACGTGTATTTTTAGTAAGTTTAGCTGTCTTGTACATTTTATTGCTTTCCCCCTGAAGCTTGCGTAAATCACAGCTAAACCAACTTATTTCACAGTTTTAAATATTTTCTGTGAAGCTTGTTTTTCAAGTTCACACATTTCTTCTCTTCGTCGTTCGTCTTACATTCTTTCAAAAGATGAGAACCGACACATTTTGGGCATGTTATCTTCGATTTACATTGACTCGCTTTATGGTTGAATCCATTACATAAAAAGCACCTAGTTACTTCAACTGCATCATAAACTCTACATCTATCCCAGCCGATATTATATAATTTTTCTTCTTTCATAATTACATTATAGGCACATGCATTTACTTCCGCAATTACTGTATAATTTTTTCTGCTGTTTTTGATTGTAGTTTCCTTAATATGTACAACTTTAAGGATGGTTCCTGTGATTCCAAAAAACTAATTTGAGATATTATTTTCTCCTCTATCGTCTCCATTGCCAATTTTTCGCTTAGTCCAACAATTTTTACTGTAGGTAATTTCTTCTTTGGGATTGCAACTTCATAGTTTTCTCCAAGATTCGTTTCGGCTTTTTCTTTAATTCTGCTTACATCATCCTTGTTTTTGCTTCCAATAACAACACCACCTCTTGCTAACAATCCGTAGGCCAGAAATATTTAACTCAGTAGGGTCGATGGCTTTTTTATGTCTTTTTTAGTGTCAATACTTTTTTGGTACTGATCTTTGGGTTCTATTACTACGACCGGTTCGTGTTTATTTAACTTTAAGTTTCTTATGAAAAAAAAACTGTGAATTTATAAGCATAAAAATGTAAAAACGTAGTCAATAACCTACATTTTTATTTTATTTTACTGCGTATGTATAACTAGTATAATAGACTAACAAGCAAATGTGTGGACATGTGAGGAGTTACAATAGAATTTAAATCTGATTAAATTCTCGAATAGCAAAATTTACTATATTTATACTAAAAATTGCAGTTACCATTTTGATGCTCATCTTATAAAAACTTTTGTTTGATTATATTTTCAAGAATATAATTTATATTTTAATTTTACTTTTGCTTTTTTGAATTTAATTCTTTTATAATTGATACAGATAAATATCGTTTTCGTGTTAATAATCATTAGCATTCGTCACTCTGCAATCTATTTTTAGTCTTCGCATTTTCGTGGATTCATTTCCAAACTTAAAGTTCTTAATTATAGGCTTATGAAATTTAATAGCTTTTACATGGTTTGTTAAATATTAATTACATATGGTAATAAAGAAACACATGAAAAATGATTACCTATTTTCATAATACACAAAGAATATTATCATTTTATAGGTAACATTTTCCAATTTTTATATAAGAATGCTTAATTAAATTATTCATTTGCTATGGATCATTTCTGTAACAGCCATAAAGTTTATATTATTATTATTATTAGTAGAAACTCGTATTACATAATAAATATCATAAGCAACATTATTTGTGTACAGTGTGCATTTGTACCTACTAAAACCAAACACAAAAAAGAATAAACCAAAAAATTCTTATATAAGTAGAATTTTTCTGCCAGGACAATTGCTACTTGTAAATGATTTTCCCAAAGTTAATCTGACTTATTTTTAATGAATAGTATTCTTCCTTTAGAATTCAGCGAACTTCGAACAAACTTATAAAATTGTTTCTTGTCCCCATTCACAACCAAATCATCTTCATAATTCTGCCTCAATTTATAAATGTTGTTGGACAAAGAGTTCGAAAAATGTGCTTCATAGCCAGTCTAAAATTTTGACTTTTTAAACCCTGTTTTCATTTATCCAAGGCTATCTAGGAACTGATTTTACAGAGCGTGAACGTGAGTTTGATATGATTGATTTCTTCATAACATCGCAAAAGGTTTCCCACTGTTGGTTAACTGATTTCTCACTCAATAGGACTTGCCAGAGAAGGTTTGATAGCTTTTATCTAAACAATTATAATCTATAACAGTCTTCATTATATTTACCAACTTCGGTGTCGTTAAAATATGTTAATTGAAGCTTTGTCAAAATAACAATGTCAGACTTACCAATGGGAGACAGATATTTAATTTCTCTGAAAAACGGAGAATCTTTGGTGAGACGCAGATCCAACAATGACGGTGTCCGATTATTTCGGTAACGAGTCGGTTCTATAATGAGCTGCAGTACATTTGTGTTGACAAACAATTCATCGTATAAACTTCCGGATTTGTATTTGAGGGTATCGCAATGGAAGTGTTTAATCTAGATAAATTAAAATCACCAAGTAAAACAACGTCTAACGACATGCCAGCTCAGTTATTTTCTCAGAAAATTCAAAATCTTGATCTGAAGATGCATTAAGCGGACGATAAACTCACAAAAAGATGAATCCACATCACGAACTTGCTATAGATAAACAGAAAGTCTCGATTCTCTGGTTGCTATTCAGATCAGTAGATATACAAAAGTTTCAAAAATATCTGCCAAAATTTCTAGGATGTATAGTACTTCAAAAAATAAGTGTAGTTTACTCGATAAAACTGTTTCCGAAAATGCACTCCCAAGGAGCTACAGCCCCTAGAAGGAGACTCTCTAAAATGGTTTTCTGGCATTTTCTTCAAAACTGTTACAGGTAACTTAATGGAATTGGGCACAGGGGCGTAGTTTTTTATGAGAAATATTACTAATTTGTTAGAATCTTCATATTTTGTTCAGGTGCGTAACTTACAAGGTTCATGGTTCAATTGCCCTATTTCTGTTATTTATCTGTTATTATGGCAAATTGCTGAACAAGTTGATTTGATTTTAACCTTGCGTGATTGTTTGGGAAATTCGAATACAGTTGTCAGAAGATATGCACAAAAATTTCCTGCTAGAAACGCACCGAATCGAAGAACCTTTTTGGCAATAGAGGAGAGATTACGAGAAAATGGTTCGCTTAAAATAACGAACGCAGATGGAGGGCGTCCTAGATGCGTACGAACGGTAGAAGTTGAGGAACAAGTTTTGGAAACCGTTTTTCATGAACCTACAATTATTTCACGCAGATTAGCATCAAGAACTAATATTTCCCATGCAAGTACGTTTAGAATTTTAAAATAACAGGAACTGCATTCTTACTTGAGGCAAGTGCAACATTTACTACTTTACTACTTAAACGGAAAGCTATTGATCCAAATTTTTTCAACAAACTCTTATTTACGGACGAAGCAACGTTTACAAGGGCGGGCGGTTTTAATTATCATAACTCGCATATCTGAGCTGAAGAAAATCCAAGAGTTACTAGAGTGTCTCACTATCAACATGATTTTAAAATAAATGTTTGGGCAGCTACTTTAGGAAATTAATTTATAGGGTTTCACATGTTTTCTGTTATCTTAAACGGATATATGTATTCCGTTTTTTTAGAAAATGATCTATTTCAAATATTGGAAAATGTACCCTTAAATCTTAGAAGGGGCATGTTCTTTATGCATGATGGTGCACCCCCACATATTAGTAGAAGAGTGCGACAGTGGTTAAATATTAATTTTCCAAACAAATGGATCGGGTGTGGTGCAGATGCACCAATTCACTGGCCAGCCAGGTCTCACGACATGAATCCACTCGACTTCAGTATTTGGGTATATCTTAAAGCAGGAGTGTATGAAAATGAAATTAACATGATAGAGGAATTAAGAGACAAAATAATTAATGAATGTATACTTTTTCAAAATAATCGTGAAGTGTTAAATAATCTAACGTTCAATTTAAATAAAAGAATAAATTTATGTATTCAAGAGAGCGGGGGACATTTTGAGCGCCTGTTGTGATTTATTAATTTGATTGTAGTTCATTAGTGTTATTAAGTTTTCTTCGTTTATAAATAATGCTAAATTTGTTACATTTTATCGCATTTTATGTTGTTTAAATATTATTACACTTGATTATCAAATCTCATTTTACGTTTTCTCTTTATTCAGTTTTATTTTTCAAAAATAGGTTCTGAAATCTGTCAAACAATCTCAAATTGACATCCTGCTCATTTTTAAGTCATATCTAGGCCTACTGAAAAGTTTTCGAAGGCATTTTCGACAAGTAATTTCAAAAGCTTGAAAACCACGTCAACATTTAACTGCAAATTACACGAAAATTGTCAACTTTAAAACATTTTAACAAGACTGTGGACTGTATAAAGAACTATGGATCTTGCTTATTTACTTTATTTTAACTTTTACAAACGTAAACTACATATCAACGTGCGACCTTCTTCTTTCGATTCTCGAGCTAGAACGTCTTGCGCGCTGCAGGTGGTGGCTCTGGTACCGGCACAAACTCGAACATCCTCCCCCACCTTGAAAGCCCTAGGGATTTCAACATCTTCTTCCATCGGGAGGCGGCATAATCGGGCTGTCGCTCGTTTGGTAATACCATTCTTCGTCTTTAGTGTAACTACTCGAACTTCTCCATCGGCTCCTGGATGAGTCGCTGTGATCCGGCCCATCCTCCACTCTTGAGAACTGATGGTGTCATCTCGAACAAGAACCAAGTCGCCTATTGCAAATCTTGTCCCTCGGGTTGTCTTCCATTTATCTCTAGTCTGAAGATGGCAGAGATACTCCTCCCATCGTTTCCAAAAATCATTCGTCATTTGTTGCCGTTGTTGCCACCGTTTTAGCGTCGTGACGGTTTACTCCATGGATCGACCATCTGGCAGCGCTGTCAGCTGTTCTCCCACCAGGAAGTGTCTAGGTGTTGATACTTTGGGATCATCAGGATCAGGGGATGTGGGAAAAAGAAGGCGTAAGTTGAGAATGGCTTCAATTTGACAGAGTATTGTGGAGAAATCTTCACAAGTTAAATTTTGATTGTGCATTTTAACTTTCAGATGTTGTTTCATAGACTTAACTGCAGCTTCGTGTAAGCCTCCCATGTGAGGGGAACGCGCAGGAATGAATTCCCAAACGATTTTATGCTCCGTGAGGAAGCAATTAAGATTTTTTGACTCAATATATTTCAAATATTGTTTGCATGCATCGTTCAACTCCTTGTTTGCTGCGACAAAGTTGGTCGCATTGTCCGAGCACAGCATCACCGGGATGCCGCGGCGTGCGATAAAACGCTTCAAAGTATTAAGAAATGCCTGACATGATAAATCAGTGACCAGCTCTATGTGTACTGCCTTTACCGCCATTCATACGAAAATACATACATACACTTTCACGAATTTCCGGTTACGATGCTGCGTTTCTTTGATTAAAAGCGGACCCGCAAAGTCAAGACTTGTGTTGGCGAATGGTTTCGCGGGGTTTACGCGAGCCGTGGGTAAATTGCCCATTGTGATTTGGGACTTGACAGGATTAAGCTTGTGACAAATCACGCATTTGCGCAATATGCTCTTTACCGTATTTAGGCCTGCGATTGGCCAAAATCGTTCGCGTATTACTGCCAACCTAAATGTATGTGACGTAAATGTTCTCGTTTGATTACCAATTCCGTTAACGGGTAACGTTTGGGCAAAATCAGCGGATACTTCTTATTATAATCAAAATTTCCGTGGCGTAACCTACCACCAACACGCAATGAACCTGACTCGTCGATGAAAGGGTTCAACGCAGATAGCTGACACGATGTGCGAATATTTCCTCCTTTCGATAATCTTTCTATTTCGGAACTGAACTCATCTCTTTGGGCCTTATTGACGAGTGCAGTAAATGCTTCTTCTAGTTCGGCGATCTACAACGGACCTGACAGCTTCGTTTTGCCAAGACAGTTGGTTTTAAAGCGCCTGCACCAAGCGACCACTCGCTCCAACTTGCTTAAGTTCGAATATCTTGCAATTAAGCCAAACTCTGTCGAAGTGGTTAAAGTAGTATTCGTCGCGCGGGATTTTAAGGTTGTGTCCGCCTTGTTGTTACGTGCTTCCAAGGGCCACATGTCCTCAAGTTTGGTTAACCACTTTGGGCCTGTCCACCAACCGGCCTCTCCTAAATCGCGTACCTTGGCTCCTCGTGAAGCTAGATCTGCCGGGTTTGTCTTTCCATGCACGTGGCGCCAGGAAGCTTTCTATCCGCAGATAATGTGGATTTGTGCGTCAGATTTCAGTCAGCAGAGGACGATTGTCGAGTCCGACCCGTAAAAGACTAGAATATTGAAATCTGATTGCTGTCAGCACGTTTCTTATCAGCTTCGCTAACAGAACTGCTGAGCACAGTTCTAACCTAGGCAAACTTACCCTCTTCAGAGGTGTCACGCAAGTCTTGGCGCATAATAGGTTAACGTGAATAGTACCATCGGAATTGGCACTCCTTACGTAGACTGCTGCTGCATAAGCTTTCTCGCTGCTGTCACATAAACCGTGTATCTGTACATTTTTGGGTTTACGAGTGAGTATGTGGCGTGGTATTTCCAGCGCCTGTAATAAATTGATCTGCTGCCCTGAGCTGATAAACATATTTTCCATGTCCTTGGGGACTGGGTCATCCCAGCCTAGCTTGGCACTCCAATGTTCCTGAATCAATATCTTCAAGGGCAGAACAATTGGCAAGGCTAACCCTAGCGGATTAAAGACCCTGGCAATTGTAGATAAAATTGTACTTTTTGTGATTGCGCCGTTCGCAACCGATGTATACACTGTAAAGCCTAAAATGTCCTGATTGGAATTCCAAGCTACTACAAGTGTTTTTAATTCGCTCGCATACTTTATGAAATGCTTCTCCGTCTCCGTATTCTCCAGATCTGCTAGCACATTTTCGAAATTGCATCTCCACTTCCTTGCCTGGAATTTCGCCCTAAAGAGGATTTCTCGGATGTCGTCTTTCAACCCTTTTGCTTCTTCGATTGTGTCTGCTCCAGAGATCAAATCATCCACATACATATCTTTAATAATAGCTCGAGCCGCAATAGGATGCTCTAGCACACTCTGCATACCTAGCTCCTTTATGCACCGTGTCGTCAAGAATGTAGCCGGGGCGGTACCATAGGTCACAGTCTTCAATCTATAAGCTTCCGGTGGTTCAGTATCATTTTCACGCCATACGATGCGATGGAGATCTCTCTGCTGCGGATTCAGCAGGACTTGTCTAAACATCTTTTCTATGTCCGCCGATATTACCACATTGTGGCATAGAAAGCGAATTAACATCGAATATAGATCGCTCTGCACTACCGGGCCTCCCCTGAGGAAATCGTTTAGTGATTTATCATTCGTCGTCTTCGCCGATGCATCGTAAACCACCCTGAGCTTGGTAGTTGAACTTGTGGATTTGAGCACTGCGTGGTGCGGAATGTAGTAATGCGTTTCGTTAGTTTCTCGCTAAACGTCTTCCAGCGTTCCGAGTCTTTCCATATGTTCGAGGTCGACATATTCTTTCATGAATTTCACGTATTCTTCCTTGAATTTTGGGTCTCTTTTAAAACGAGCCTCCAACCCTTTCTGTCGCTTCAGCGCCATCTCTGCACTGTCTTCTAACTTCACGGGTTCGTTCTTGAAAGGCAAAGACACTACAAATCGTCCATCTACGTTTCGGGTGGGAGTATCTACGAAGTTCTTCTCACAGAACCTTTCATCCGGTGCTTGCGTTTGTGCCGTTGCACAATCATCTAGCTTCCAAAATCGTTGCAAATCTTCGTGAAGTGCATCATCGTCAAATTTCGCGTGTGTCAAGTGACACATTTTTCGATTCCTATCTTGCTTCTGTGAGCGCATTTTGATTTTACCAGTGACCAACCAACCTAGCTTCGTTTCTTATAAGACGGGGTTTCCCGCTCCGATGTAAATTTTACGATTCAGCAATAATTCATAAAAAACTTTCGCTCCTATGAGCAAATCGATTTGACTGGGAATATTGTAGTTTGGATCACACAATTTAACGTACTTCGGAATCGCGGTTGTTTCCGTATTAAACCTCACAATTGGTATGCTACCTGTAATTTTAGTTATTATCAGAAAATTGAGATCTCTCTTAAACAACGTTTGAAGTGACTTAATCGTAATCTGCGCAATATGCGAAACGTTGGAGACCGTGCCGTTTATCCCAGCCACCGTGACTGGTGTGATGCGCGTCTCCTTTAAACCGAGTCTTTCGTGTAACTCCCAAGTAATATAGTTCTAATCACTACCACTATTTATTAGTGCGCGTGCCTTTACTAATTTCCGTACGCGATCTGCTACATAAACGTACGCCGTCGAAAGCAACACGTGCGCTTCGGACTGGCAACAATGAGTCGATATTGAAATATTCGGTTCCTGTTGGGTGGAAATTCTGTGTTCAGTTGGGGTATCTGGATTTTGTTTATTGTTGTTGGTGGCGTGTAGCAGGGTGTGGTGTCGCTTTCCGCATTTAAAGCAACTTCTTGAGCTACACTTTGAGACAAAATGGCTTGAGCTGAGGCAATTCGAGCATAATTTTAAGATTTTGATATTTTCCCATTTTTCGTCGACGCTCAACTTTGCGAACGCTTGACAACTGTAGATAGTGTGTGCTTTCTTGCAAAATGTGCAAGTATTTGAGCGGGCTGCGAAATGGCTTACGGTTTTTTGCTTTGCGCTAGCATCTTGAGGTTTTTCAATTGTAGTTGCCGTCATCTCGAAGACGCCACATCGATTAGTAAGAAAACAAATAAGTTGTTGTACTGTCGGAAACTCTCGCGTTGTTAGGGACGTTTCCCATGCCTTTCTTGTACCGTGGTCTAGTTTGTTTAAGATTAGATGTACCAACAAAGTGTCCCAACCGTGTGCGGGCTGCTTTAGTGCTTCAAGTGCGCGAAAATGCTTCAAAAACTCGTCCAAAAGTTTTCTCAATGCGGGAAAATTTTCTTTGTGAACTGCTGGCAAATCGAACAATGCCTTTACATGAATGTTTACGACTAGTCTATCGTTTTCAAACCGGTTCGTTAATAGTTTCCATGCAACAGTGTAATTATCATTCGAAACCTCTAACGCTTCTATTACTTCTGCAGATTTTCCCTTAAGGCACGATTGCAAATAAACAAATTTTTGAATATTTGTAAACATCGAATTTTCATGTATTAAAGTAGAAAAACTGTCACGAAATTTCGGTCAACTGCAGTGAGAGCCATCGAAATCGGGTAAATTTAGGATAGGTAGTCGCACTGTACTAAGCGAATTTCATTGTTGTTGGGACTGCGTCGAATTATTCAGCGCGGAGAAAGTTACACCTGTCCGCAATTCGATCATGCGATTGGCGGTTGCAAGGGCGGAAAAATACGCATTTTCGAAGTCGTTTCTTTCGGAGTCATGCTCGACAATATTGTCGTCGTCATCTAACGCTTCAAGTTCCGCTTGAGTAGTTTCAAACTAGCTTAAAGACAGCTCGTCTTTTTCCGTTCGCTCCTTTATCTCGTGCAGCGACGTACTATCTCGTATAAAATTTGTAAAGCGAGTGATCGCGGATTTGACGGCGGCACGGCGTCTGATTAAAGCTCTTTTATGATCTTCCGACATTATTACATGCGTACGAACTATAAATATCAATGGGCAGGCGGTACAAGTAGATTAAACTTGAAATAACGCTTCACAACAGATAAGTTATGCGTCGATCGATACAACTGCAGGCTACAACTACTGCAGACAACCTTGGTTAAACACAGCGTGCAAACAATAATAATCAGCCAACCAAAACTGGCAAATGAATGTTTACTTCCAACCGTTTCCGACAGTAGTTGCTGCAACACTTGCAATCCTTCCGATATTAATAATTTGGCAGCAACTGCAGTATCTTTACGAACTAATTGGTATCACTAGCTGCTGAAAGACTTCATATTTCGTCAGTAAATTGTTTATAGTGTAATAAAATGTCAGTATTATGTTTTAAGACGTACGTAGATTTAAATCCTTTCAAATGAAATGCGATCTTGTTTGATTATCGGGTAGCGTATTTTGGTCAGTAAGCATATTTTACTAAAAGTATTAGAACGTTATATGCCATGTCATATAAGACAGGCGGCTGTGTTTAATTTCGTACTACCTACAAAATAACTCAAGATACTGTGGTTTTCTTTGTGAATTGGTTTGATATGCAGAGTGTTTAACTTCTCACCGTCACACCCCTGTATCTTTTTTATTTATCTTCTGATCAATTTAAAATGTTGCTCGATTAACTCGTTAAAGCAAACATTTTCATAGTTTTTAAATAATTTTACTGCAAAGCAGTAGCCTACAAATAACTGCAAAAATGTAAAAATTATAGTAAGCTTAGTTATATCAAAAAAAGTTATTTACAAAAGTTGTTCAGAATTAGAAAAATAGCAAAAATGTAAATTTTAATCCAAATAAGTGTATTTATTTTCGACCGAGTAAACACACCATTTCTACGGCAGTGCTTAGGCGTATTCTAACATTATTTAAATTTCCAGAATGCTAAATTAACAGTTCATAAACTTATATGACAGTTCGTAAACGTAATTGACGTTCATAAACCTTTTGTTTTCCAGGGCACTTGTTCTTAAGACAATAATGGATTGTTAATTATTTACATAATAATATTGTACAGTCGTGTTCATTAAAGTGTTGTACAGCATTTGTGCTTTGCGAGTATGAAATTAGTTACAGAAAGTTCAAAAAAGTGTGGGTTACGCAAATATTTTAAAAGTATACATCTAGCTCTACCTAGTTAATAATACAGTGTGAGGGTTTGTTGAGTAATAACACAGCCACCAATAAACTTACAACTGTAGCTGTACGACACATTTTTGAACACGACTGTACATTACAGATTAACAATACAAAAATTTCCAATGAAATATGGATTTCAACTGTTTTCTCGCGAAATTATATAAAATTGTCAGCATTATTAATATTTCAGTTATGCCGCTTAATATACAAAAATATTTCATGTTAAATTGTTGTATAAAGTAAAACCTCACTCCCCATTTTGCCTTACTTCACTAACCGTTTTCCATATTTACTGGCGATTTCAGATAAAAATATTTAAAAGAATAGAAAGATTTGTTAAATTTCCCATTTCAAATTAGCCCATATAAATGCGAAAACTGTCACATTTTGTTTGGCTGACGTTTTAAATAATTATGAAGTTTTACGCACTAGTGGACAGTAAACTGCGTAAAGTTTGCTTGTCGAAAACAACATTTTAATTTCTTACCATTCTAACAACCACGATTTGAAATTTATGCACTGGGTTGCAACACGGGCAATATGACTTAACTGTTTTAAGAAAGTGTTTCGGAAAACAAACAATTAAAAATATGTCTCATAATTACTAACAATAAATAAATAAATTATTACTAATAATTTAGACGCTTGTTTATACTATTTTAGCTACTTTGCATAAAAATAATCAAAAACTTAGAAATTTTACACATTTTATAAATGTGACAATCTGTCATTTGCCCGAGTGAAATAAAGGAGTCTGTTTAAACGTTTTTCATATAAGAAAAAAAAAAACATGCAAAATAGTGCAATATAGTTATTAAGGTATCAAGGGTGTTATATGGATAATAACGCGCAGACGTGTACGTCGACCGAGTGCGTAATTATTGAAAGAATTTTAAATAAAAGTAAGTAATAAAACTATTATACAAACCTTTTCAATATAATAATAACTACTAAGCTTCCAGAAAAATCATATATATTAAAAAATACGAAATTCTTCCAAACAAAATAACACCATTGAAAAACCCACAAAACATTTCAAAACATAAACTGCAAGTCATATACTATGCACAATTGTAAATGTGATGTCCTAACCAATACTAAAAGATTCGTATCATCTACATCAACCTGAATACAACTAAGTAAGTTTATTTGTATCTTAATTATATAAAAGGTATATAACAGAATTTTCTCGTTTTAGAGATGAATAAACAATAATAAATAATAACAACTAATAACCAAAGAGTGATGCTAAACTAAAACGGAAAAATAATACAAAAATTTTAAAAATGTAATAACTTTATATCGAGATAGCCAAAACAAGGAACCTTTTTGTAGAACTATGAAAACAACAATTGATTTTATGGGGTATATCTTTATAATATACTCTATTTACTATAGTCCCTGATTGTTAATGACAAAATCCAATTAAAAACAATCCTTTATATCATGGTTAATACTTTTAAATCAAGCTATGGGTAACTAGAAAGAATTAAGTAAGCTACTAATGTCAAAACTATAAATTATAGGTTATATTTCGAACTGACTTAAGCACAGATAAATAAAAGTTGCCAGATAACAAAAACCCAAATTTTCAAAATTACGGTTTTGCGTTGGCCAACCTAGTAGTAACAAAAAAAACCAATCGAAAATCAACAGTGCTACCATAAAACGCCATTTTTGACAATCCGGGACCATAGTGAATAGAGTATATAAAATTTTTGTGTGATGTGAGGTAACAAAAATGTTCACTCACCTACAAAAATATGTGATAAAAGTAATTAATGCTTATTTTTAACTTACAAATTAAAACATTTTATGTAAACTGAAGAAGACAATAAGATGTTGAAATATATTTCTACCTTACTATTTTAATAAACGCCAATGAAAATTAGCTGCCTAAAGTTTTTCTACTATTATCATCACTTGTAATCGTATCTGTATAGTAAAATCGATGTTATCAGGTTAGGTTTTTCATCAGTTTTGACACAGATGACGCAAAACCTAACCTGCTAACCTCGAATTTGACATATACTTACAGTGAAAATTGGGGGTGTTCTGCCTCCTTCCGATAACGCTATCAAGGATCATCCTTGCAGATGACACTTATACATGCCACCAGCCACATTCTCTCAAAAAATAGGCCTTAACTAAATGATCACTGAAAAATGTCAACAGCTCTCCTACTATAGTCAAAATTACACCCATTCGGAGTCATGTGACTTTTGTCTGTCACTGTTCATCTTTAGTAAAATAGATGAAATGGAAGAAATTCGAAAAAAGGCATGTCGATTAATAAAATTATGAATGCTCCTCGACACCGAAAGGTAAAAGAGGCTATAGATTATGAATGAATGAATGAATTTTAAAATTTGAAGTTTCTAATCTGTCAGATTAAGTTTCTAATCTGTCAGATTATACTTTTCGTGTAAGTTTGTTTGTTTGTAGTCGACAAGGTCTAGGCATACGGAGTACCAGGTCCCCTTAGACACCTTGTCTTTAAAATTTACCAAAAATATGAGCCAGAAAACGAAGAATACAAAAAACGGGGGTCGACGAAGCCGTAAAGAACTCCATCAGGGACACTATACTATATAAAATGTATGGTAGCTTAAGAATTTGTAACCGTAGAAAGCCCTTAAGAGATGCTTGGTTGAAGGTTGGTGCAAGGAAATGGGCTTGAAAAGGCAAAAACCAAGCAATAGGTTCTATAACAGAATATTCATGAACGGAAATTTGCAAATTGACTAAAAATTCCTATACTCAGCAGGTGTTTAATGTAGCATCCGACGTATCTTTAGTATATTTACATTTTCTTTAACATGTAAAATCAGTTTATTTGAGTATAAGGGAAAAAACTCGTAGCAATCTTGTTTTAGAAATTGGCAGATTACCATAAAATTGCAATTTTAAGAATCGACATACGTAAAGTCACTAGATTATCACGTGACTCCGAATGGATATAAATATGACTATATAAGTTTATGCCTCTGTAGTTGACTGGATCTTTCTTACTGCCTTTTTTGAATATCGGAAACTGCTATACTTCTTTTCCAATCATTTGGTATAATAACACTTTCCATTATTTTTTTAAATATGTGGTGTATTTGGTCCGATAGGGAGTCTCCACCAATATTTAATGTAAATTAAACACAGTCTTCCTTATAACATTGTTATGAGGAAGACTGTGTTTATTTTACATTAATTTACTGAATCAACTCATTGTGAGTATGGACCGGATCCTGAATTTTTAGATTTAATGAGTTCGTTATTTATCCCATCTTCGTTTGGTGTTTTTTCTATGGTTTTTTTCTTATATGAAAAACGTTTAAACAGACTCCTTTATTTCATTCGGGCAAGTGACAGATTGTCAGATTTATAAAATGTCAAAATTCTAAGCTTTTGATTATTTTTATGCAAAGTAGCTAAAATAGTATAAACAAGCGTCTAAATTATTATTAATAATTTATGTTATTCAATTTTGACAGTTTAAAGTGACATTATTAACTCCATAACAACCTTCATAAACAGTCTATGGTTCACAAGTGAAATAAAAATGTTTTAATTCTCTAGAGAATTAAAACAGCTTCAATGAAGAACAACATATTTTTATTATTTCTACAAATTCTTATATTCAATTATTCTTTCCCTTACTAAAATTTAAATAAAATCAACGATGAATGGGCAAATTTATATCTTAATTTGAATATTTTTAATTTTTTTGTCATTATTTCGTCAAAATTGAATAAAAACATATATACGCCACGTGAATTAAACATTTATTAACTCAAAGATATGATCTCACTCGCTTAACATCTTTTCATAAATAAACACATGTTTAATTCACTTGGTGTATAATTTTTATCTTTAATGTAAGTAATTATCACACCCTATTTTTAATTGCTTGTTTTCCGAAACACTTTCTTAAAACAATTGAGTCATATTGCCCGTGTTCTAGCCGTGTATAAATTTAAAATCGTGGTTGTTAGAATAGTAAGGAATTTAAAATTTTTTCGACGAGCAAACTTTACGCAGTTTACTGTACACTGGTGCGTAAAACTTCATAATTATTTAAAACAACGTCAGCCAAACAAAATGTGACAGTTTTCGCATTTATATGGACTACTTTGAAATAAGAAATTTAAAAAAACTTGCTATTCTTTTAAATATTTTAATCTGAAATCCCCAGTAAATTATGGGAAAACGGTTAGTGAAGTAAGGCAAAAATGGGGAGTGAGGTATTACTTTATACAACAATTTCGCATGAAATATTTTTGTTTATTAAGCGACATAGCCGAAATATTAATCATTCTCGCAATTTTATATAATTTTGCGAAAACAGTCGAAATCCATATTTTATTCGAAATCTTTGTATTTTTAACACGTAATGTACACTTGCTTTCAAAACTTTCGAGTACACATTCAAAATCAAGTAACAACGATTTTGCAAAATCTTAGCTGTGTGAACGGGTAATTTTGAGATTAGGTTAAAGATGACATTGACAGCATGTGCTCTGTCAGTCGAGGCATTTTAATTAATTTAAATGTCAGAGTTGATTAATTAGAACCCCAGATTTGATACAGCGAAAATAGGTGTACGCGAAAGTTTTGAAAGCAAGTGTACAATATTATTAAGTAAATAATTAACAATTCATTATTGTCTTAATAAGAGGTGCCCTGGAAAACAAAAGGTTTATGAACGTCAATTACGTTTACGAACTGCCATATAAGATAATGAAAATGATTACTTTAACGAGTAGGGAAATCGACCAACATTTTAAATTGATCAGAAGATAAATTAGAAAGATACAGGGGTGTGAAGGTGAGAAGTTAAACACGCTGCATCTCAAACCAATTCACAAAGAAAACCACAGTATCTTGAGATATTTTGTGGGTGGTACGAAATTAAACGCAGAACCGCCTGTCTTATATAACATATAACGTTCTAATTCTTACAGAATTTTAGTCAAATATGATTACTGGCCAAAATACGCCATACGCTAATCAAACAAGATCGCATTTATTTTGAAAGAATTTAATTCTACGACGAAATATGAAGTCTTTCAACAGCTAGTGATACCAATTAGTTCGTAAAGATACTGCAGTTGCTGCCAAATTATTAATAGGAAGGATTTCAAGTTCGCGGTCGCTCGCGTAAAATGTGTTGCAGCAACTACTGTCGGAAACGGTTGGAAGTAAACGCGCGGCGTTAGTCCACATCGGCGATTGTTCATATCGGTAGTAGCTCCTGTCGGATGTAAATCCACATCGGTGGTGATCCAAGTCGGTTTGTACACAAAGTCGGTGGTATTTTAGTTCGGCGACATACCATATATTTGTTACAAACTTTAAAAGTCGGTAGTAAACCAAGTCGGTGGTAGTTCCTGTCGGATCTAAATCCACATCGGTTGTAAACCAAGTCGGTGGTAAACTAAGTTGGTAGTGGTTCTTGTCGGTGGTCAATTAATGTCGAATCCAAATCCACATCGGTGGCAATACAGATGGGTGGTAGAGCGCACTCTCCTAATTTTTACACAATATTTTTCAGCTCGGAAGACCTGGTTGTGCCAATACAAATCGTACAAAGAATCTTAATGCACCGAAATTTATTGCGGGTAATCATTTGGAACTCCGACTGAATTAGGCCGACACAGGGTGTATCAGAAAATACGTGTATTAATTTTAACTCACGCAAGAAATCGCCAAGTTGAACTATTTTTCTCTGTAGCTTTCTGCAAAAATTATAATTTTTTTTCACATTTTGTTGCCCCATAATTTTGACAGTTCGGTATTTTATACTTTGGCTTTCAACAATGAAACTGTTTAAACAAAAAAAAACAATGAAACTTTTTCACGTTTCGTTTCGATCACAACTGAGGAATCTTGCGCTACATATTTTTATTTGTTATGGACAAGGTTGAGGCATGCGGAGTACCAGGTACCTTTAGACACCGACTGCTTTGGTCATATGGTCAAAGTCCTACATAGAATTTTGCCGAGACTAAGGAGTTCCAACCCTAGCAAGGGATCTTTTTACATCCTACACATCGTAGTGACATGGGACCCACGGCTTTACATCACTGCCGAACGATGGCATTCTATAGCGGCTATCATCCACATTTTTTATTTTAAAAACCTCAACGGGGATCGGGAATCGAGCTTGCGACCCTACGATAAGTAGCCAGAAAGCTTACCACTGAGCTACCAGCCCCGACTGCGGCTGCTACATATTTTTAACTATCGGCGGGTTTACGTTTTAGTAGATAACCTATTCCTAATTTTAAATCAGTTTGAGGGGCGTTTCTAAAAAATTACAAACAGAAAAAATATTTGATTTAGCGAGCTCTAATATGTCTTAAAATTAACACACGTATATGAAATTAGAAAGTAACTAGATAAGTTTTTGTTTTTCCACAAAATAAAATACGGCGGCTGTAGAAACTTAAAGTGCTAGAAAAGGCTTAATGGATATCTATCATATTAAAGTGATCATAATTTATTGTCAGTTATAAACCCATAAAAAGTAGCAATTTCTCGACCGCATTTAGAAGGAGTATTAGCCAGTTACCGCAAAACTTAAACTAACATCTGTATACCAAGAGCAGCAGCATGTGAAAATCTGTGTTGAAGTTTTTGATTTGCAATGAAATATTGTTCTCTTATTTCAACAGATAACACTTTTCACTCTTAAGTGTGACTAGAATCGTATCTGAATTAGAAATAATCAACATTTTATAATTTAATAAGTCATAGGTGACAAACTGCATATGAAACTACCATAATGTGACTCTAAACCTACCTAAATTTTAAAATAATCAACGGCAATAGTTTTGTAGATATTAAGAACTAAATTAAATTAAATAAACTAAATTAAGAACTAAACACAATAAAAAAGTTTTTTGGAAATTAACATACCTATAGTGGGTTCATGATAAGAATGAACAGCAGACGGATCTATTTCTAAATTGTTCATTTTTGTCCTCAAAACTGGAAATAATCTGGTAAAGTATATAGGTATCTTCTTTTTGATATAGATAAAGCCATGGCAATAAAACTCTAATGTATGTTTCTACTACCATCTTCGTAAATAAGAAGTATTACTTTAGCAACACACAGATAATGGTAAGTGGAACCCGTTGCTAAGCGCGTAAATAACAGTCTACGAAATTTTTGTATTGACTATTTCCGCCGCATCTCTTATTATCCAGTCATAAGCCATGATTTTCAAAAATTCAACCAATCATGTGTTTTTATAGTGGCACAAAATCAAAATTTTCCCTTGGGATAATATCAGCTTTTACCACTTGTATCCGTGGCAACCACCAAATATGTTGTTTTGATCTAGGTGGTATTTCAGAAACGTCATTTAAACAGTCAATGTGAAATGTCACATTCATTGAATACCGATACAAAATGAACCGATATTTGGGAAATAGTCCACAATAGTAACTTACGTTACAAGTATAGAAAGTGGAGCTTTTCAGTACGAGTGAGATGTTTCCAGAAGAGGCCGTTAGGCCAAGTCCGGAATTTCGAGACGAGTATGGAAAAGACACTTTCATACGAGTTTCGTACAATATTTTTTCGTACACTAGCATACAAAACGGAATACTAAATGTATCCTCGTATATAGCAAATAAGTAATGTTATTATGTACGTAACGTTTTATATGTGTTGTAACTAAGGAAAAATACTACTTTGCCGTACGAATACCGCAAAGTTCAACTTTCTGATTAATAAATTGTACGGCAAAGTAGCTCTTTCAATGCTAGTGTACGAAAAAATTTATTTCGGGCTCCTGATTTTGCTCGGAAAATGTCTTACTCAAGATTTGTTGTTTTTGGAATGGCTCTTGGCAAATCGGAAATTAATAGTAATAATATAATAAATAAATAATAATCAAACGCCCCAATTTCATATTTAAAACAGGTCTGCAAAGGTGGTTTAAAACGTTACTATTTGCAGCAGTCTGCAAAGAACTTAGATAAGCAATTGTCAACTTCATATCACCAAATGGCGTGTAAAAACCATATTTTTGGCAAAAGTTATTTGTTAACATAATGCACGTATCGCATCTCAATTGTCGAAGAGGCCTCCACGCAACACGACGCATTTATAGATAATGTAAGCTTTATCACATAACAAAAGCTCTTTGCCAATGTCCGAGTGGTTCGCTGATCAGCGAAATTATACATGTTTACTATTCTTGGCAAATGACAAATTCAGAATGAATCTGGAGCATACCTACATAAAACAAAAATGATTAAACAAACCCTAGAGGGAGCTAGCAGTTGTGCCTCACGTCCCGTCAAATCATCATTGTAAGTTACGGTTATAGAAAAGCTTTTTTGGGCGTATGAATGTTACTCGGGCTCATTCTATTCGGATCTTGATTGCAATGGAGGGATCCCACATTTCATGTTAGTCTAAACACATTAGGCGAATTTTAAGAGAAACCTAAAAGTCCTGATTTTTAGAACAAATATTCCTTTTTATACCCTACCACCAACTTCGAATATATTTATCTTACTACGAACGGAAAACAATTTCAGACTAGAACCCTAGACTAAACAGAACCATCAATTACCCTAACCCAGCTTAAAATTGTACCAAACAAACGTTCAGGCTACATAGAAATATCAGAGGGAAGATTGGCTACAGTGAAGACAGCATGAAGTTCTATTCTATAGTTAGCAAAGGGTATTCAAGTTACCAAGGGCGCCAAAAAGTCTTTTACACTCGATAAGTCCATTAGCTTACGAGAACTCTTAAACTCACTAAGGTATTATGTGTAGCCAAATTCACTACCACGTGGGTACCAACGCTACAAGTGAAATCCACAAGTACAGCCAACTCTATGATTCCCATTAATTATAGGAGTTTAGCTAGCACATAAAAAAGTTCAATGTTTAAATAGGTAGCAGGTCACTGGGCAGAATAAATTAGCGGGCAATTAAAGCTTACGATAATTCACCAGGTCAAACATAGAAGGGAGTGCGACAATAATAGTATACCACTACGTATTCAAATATTTAGGATGTTTTATAAATGCGCAAATTGGGGTGTCTCAATTTCTCATGTTTCTTGGGAAAAGTATTTCTAGTAAATCATGTTTAGTTGTGTGAAACTGACCTGACAAAGTGTCACGTATATGCTTTTAAAATTAGGTTACACTTTCTGACGTTTGACAAATATATTTATAGATAAACATACTTGTCAAACATCAAAAACATTTTGTCAACTCAGTTTCACAT
The DNA here is from genome assembly GCA_940337035.1 of Agriotes lineatus. Classification (NCBI taxonomy): domain Eukaryota; kingdom Metazoa; phylum Arthropoda; class Insecta; order Coleoptera; family Elateridae; genus Agriotes; species Agriotes lineatus. The sequence continues at coordinate 250,165,400 of OW679194.1, forward strand.
AACTAAACCTTAACTACTGGGGATACTTTTCTTAAGGACCATGAGAAATTGATACACCTCTAATAACTGGCAAAACTCGAAAGTGATGCAACACTCACCGGTGAACTAAGGATTAACCTACGCTAAATGTGCACATTCGTTTTTACGTTGCACAACACAAGATCGTGTTTTCATACTCCCAGCAATAATTAGTCACCACAAAAATTTCTCGAATACAAGCAAGGTCAGAAAGGACCTCGAAAAACAGCTGCGAATCTGCGGAGCTTCCAACTAAAAACGGGAACTCAAAAACTGGGCTGCCAAACTGCATAAACTAGCAGTTCATAATTTTACGACCCCAAGGTCGGCTTTAAAATGTGCGTAATTATAAATGATAACCGGAATGGACGATTGCAACACATACTTTAGCTTACAGCTCCAAGACTTAAATTGCGACGCCCAGACAAATCCGCAACTAAATGCGATGGATAAACAAGACCTAGATATCTTCGATAAATCAACTATACAAATCCGCGGTAGGCGAGTGAGCTAGGACACCAATCTTTCCCTTCTAAGCCAGTTATAAAATAGTCTTAAAATAATGCAAATGGTTAATTCTACGTAAACGAGTCCAATCAAGTGAAGAGTCGTCAGATAAAAAAAAAGAGTGAGGAACCAAATACAACGCCCCGGGTGTGCGAACACATTTGCAACCTTGGCGTAGTTACGCCTAACCACGGACTGACAATCTAGCTCGCGCGCTTGAAGGCCGTTAGAGCGAGTTCAGTAACTTCAAAACGACTTGGCCTTAGGAAAAAGTTCGCCAAAAATAATACGGAATACGGACGGTATAGTAATGGACCATTGAAGCGAAACGCTTTTTACCCGTAACAATTTTAAGAGCAACCTTCCCTAAGTGGAAATATTAATGGTGTACCCGCTTTACGCTAAAATTATCGGTCTTCATGCACTTCGACGGCAACCGAATGAACCGATCATTACCAGTGCCGTACAGCCTACCCCCCCTCTTACCTCATACGTCATAAAATATTTCATTTTTAAAGAAACATAACATTATACCATTTAGACAGTTAAGACACCGTTCTCACCATTAGATACGTCGTATGTAATATTCAAACTCGAAAAATCGAACCACACATTCACACATCAAGTAGATAGTCTGGCGTAATAGGAAGAATGGTGGTCATAGACACCAGTGCACCGTCAAAAATATTCCCCAATCCTAAGAGTCAAAGAAATGACCCAGCCATCCATTGACTTATAGGCATGCGAAGGAAATGCTTGTCACATTCAGCAGATATTGGCATGAGAGAATGTAATTGGAATGAAGCAGTGACGACCGGTGTGGAAATTTTTCGGCTGTACTTCACCGCTCTGAGCTCGTCAAGTGTTGCAGAGTCACACTTGTTGTAACAAGAGCTTCTATGGTGGAGTCCGCATCGCATGTGGACTAAACTACACCATTATCTGCTATTTGGAAATCGTTCAGAAGCAGGCCTATGCAATCATTCTTGTTGTGGTTGTTCTTGAGAAACTCTTGAATGCTGTGACGCGACCATGATGTTGGAATTAGTAGCAATATTTGACAAGTTTTCCTTCACCTCTTTGACGACGCTATTTCCTTTTGTGTCATTTTGTGGTAGCCGTCAAAACTATGGTGGCCATAGTAAAGCATATTTTCTGAGCCAATGACACACGACTGAGCGAAAGTACTTGGTCTGGTCAACACCACGACATGCAAGAGGTAGCCTCCGCCCCTTTATGAAATTTCTCTCGAAGGATTGGAAGGACGTCACGAGAGAAGACTTGGCATTCATCAAATATATGATGTTGTCGGATTCCTATTGTGCCTAGGCTGTGTATATTATACCCTAGGTATTCTCTCTCACTCATTCCAATGCTACCTCTTCTAGTAACCGTCATTATGTGGGATGATATAAAATACATATTTAGTTTTATTTGCAATCAGTTTCAATCCAGATTCATCATACGATTGTACCATAGGATTCATAATGAGTTGTAAATCTTCACCGATGTTTGCTAATATTAACATATTGTCTGTATATCTGACGTTGTTAAGTTTAGCGTTCGTCACTTATAATTTTACCTTCTTGTGTCCCGTGAAGTGCTGCCTTAAGTACCTCTTCGAAGTATAAATTGAAGAATGGGGAAGAAGGGATACATTCCTGCCTTACCCTTCGTTTCATTTCTACTTCATTTGTCAGTCATTGTTTCGCTTTGAACCAACGTAAGTTAGCTATAATACGAATATATTTGTCGTCAAATGCCTTTTAAGGGTCTACTAGGAATACAAACAATACAGTTGACTTCACGGCATCAATACTGGGACTCCAAAAGGCGTTTTTTATGTTGTTACCTTTTTTCCAAAACGAAACTGAATTTCTCCTACTTTTTCTATCCAGTTTTTGATAGTCTTTTCTGGATGAATTGTACGAAAGTCACTGCATTTTCTTCTTCTTCTTCTGGATGGTCACAGATGTAGATTTCAGTGAATCCATTCCATTTTTCAGCATTTTAATAATTTGCTGTTCGCGATGCTCCTTCGATTTGCGTAGTTCCGGGAATTACTTCTTGCACTCGTTCAGGACGCACTTCGGAACATAGATTCTATAATATTATATAACCATGTTGTTTTACTGAAGGGGGTTTACACTTGATGAAAGGAGAGGAAGCATTTTGATAAAATGTGACTGGAGTAGCCAGGCCTAACTACCCGTTAGACATTCTTAGCCTGCGTCGGTCACAAGTGAATACACCTCAGAGTTTAGACGTATATTAAAAATTAGTAACCAAATACAGTCTTTATATACAAATTCATGTGTTCCATGTTGCTCTTTTTTGGACTCAAAACCTAGCATTGGTATTGGCACAAAAAACATGACGTTCGCATAATAACACTTCGCCGGTCAACAATGTATGTAAATCTGACTTGGTGATAGTATTAAGTATGCGGCAGTCTGCATAAAACTTCCTTATTGTAACGTAACCCTACCCAGTAAGTCGATGCTAGCTGAGTCTTGTATACAAATATTGTAATTGGCACATGCCGTGATCTAGTTTTATATTCTAATTGATGTACTTTTGTGTGCGTATGATTTTACTGAATTTCACTTATCCCATGTTCAAGCATTAGTTTGAACAGAAACTTACTGTCACGTCTTTCTAAATTTTCTGTATTGTTGCATAGTCTAATTCCAGCAACTATATAAAGAGAAAAAAGTTTAAGACCGTTACAAGTAGTAGCAGTAGTTCCGTTTCTGAAATTTTGTCAAACAAGCCCTATTCGTCAAGTAATAATATTAACTAAACTAATCTTGCAGAATAGGTTGCAATAAAACTGGAGCTAAGCAAATGCTTGCAGTAATCGCTCCCATAGTTGCAATACTTGGTTGGTTTTAAGTCTACATATTTAATTGATTATGAATGATCGACCAAAGTTTGGCTTCTCTAACAAGCAAATGTTAAGAGTTAACCAATGCATGGAGGTCAAAGTTTAAACAGTTGATAACGCTTTACAACATTTGTAATATTCGAAATTTTAAGCATTTGGCAATATGAAAGCCGCATATTAAAATTAGCGAAGGAAAGTTCGTAAAATTCGCACCAACAAGAATTACCCAACTGTCGAATAGCTACGCATTTCGCCATAAGGAGTTGAAGTTCTTCGAAATTAATGGGTCATTAGCTTTGATTTGGATGTAATTAAGTGTTTAATTAGTTTCCTGAGTTTTCAATTAAATTAGTATTGCTTTAGTAAAGTTAATGGCTGCAAATGGATATATTTATAATAGTTATATAAGTAGAGAATCATAGGAACCAAGTGATCCTGTAATCTTGCAGGCTCTAATTTATCATTTTCTCCATTACAAGAGTGTACCTACTAATGAATGTATAGCTTACGCTGGATAGAACAGTCAGCTTAGCAAAGTATTAATTTATTGTCCATCATACTCTCGTGATAGCTGTACATGTTCATTTTACTGGTGACTTTCATTAAGTAATATTTGTCTGCCAGGCTAATTGTAGCAGTAATAAAGAACAACTGTTGAACAATCATTGTTATTGTATAACAAGAACCTGCAGGGCATACGAATGAATATTTCACTAAACATGTCACGGAGTGCGTTTTATGTTCCAAGTGCAATTGCAACTCTAGCCGGCCTGTGGTAGTTGCAAAACTAGAGAAAAAACCAGTTGTGATCTACGAGTATATACCTACAAAACAACAACAAAATCAATAACATTGTGCACACAAAATAATTGATTAAGTCTCATGTAACTAGTACAACTACACTGTAAACTGCAACTCGTTGCTCAGTGAACTCAGACAAGGTCGATTAGGTTGCAACATGTAGTCTGAATTCTGTAATTTAGCAAAACCAGTTTGTCCACTCTGAAGCATTTCAGATGTACGTGGAAACTCGAGCGTTAAATAGACAGCAAAAACATTTTGCTTGCCACTGTTATTTAGGGAAAGTAGTAAGTAAGGAAAGTGTAAAAAAGAAAGCCTTTGTTTATAATAAAATTAACATAATTTGTTTCGTTTAAAACACTTATTAAACTATTTAGTATAATCACACAATCCGTATAACTTTCATGAGAAATATATGTCAATGCAGGTTTTGCAACATATTTTAGAATATAGCTTAGAATAATTTTAAAGGACATTTGTAATTATTAAATGGGAGAGACTAGACTTAATGTCAAAGCAAATTAAAATTCTTATCAAAGATAACAAAAATCGTTCTTGTTGCTTAACTTGTTCATTTTAAGCTCAAATAATTTAATAGGCTACCACCACTCACGCCACCTAATTTAGAAACTGTGACGCCGTCGGTAGTTGCACACACCGAGTAGCCGGTCAAATACATGCAAATTTTTAATTTTTAGTAAACAAATAATATGTCTAACGTAATTGATGTCAAAGGACTTTCAGTATTCTCCCTTCCCCCTAAAATTTCAAATTCTGATCTAGGCACCCTTGTTTTTGTAATGTTACTATATAGTAACGTTGTGATATACGATGCTTTTGGCATGTTCGGTTTTGAAACCGGTCGCCCGGTATATATTTTTAATATTACAATTTTCCTTTCTTTTACAGTGGACGATGCCAGTGGACGGTATTCTACCGGATGGTTTTGGGGAAACCATTACTGGACCGGCTCGCAAAGTTTGTGCGAAAACATTGCTCCAAAAACCAAGGATTTTAATATGCAGAAAGAGGTAACAATAAACATTTCCTTTGGTAAGGGACAGACTTTCAAAATTAGCGTACAATAGACATTTACAGTCTCTTGAATTTTTAGAGCATATGCAGGGTGTACCTAACAAAAATAGTGAGGTAGATATGCATAGTCGTCGCTAAAGCGAACAGAAATGACGCAATATACATTAATAAGAGAGTTTTCAATTGATTGCACTGGAGAAGGCGTGAGTTCTTTTACAAAGCTTAAACCAAATAACATTACAAATGGCGCCAAATAATTTTTAATACAACAAATATGCTCACAATAGTGGTGAGAAATGATAAACTTAAAGTATAGTCGATAGCTAAATAATCTGGAACAAATACACTTAACGGCCAGGTCACAGCGGGTTTGCAAAAACTACAACACATGAGACGTTTGGTAAAATAGTATATTATCAAATGCATGCAGCTTAAAAAATGTAAATATTAACACAATAGGGTGCACCCAATACAATAATACTCTAAATTAATACTACTGTAAACCAGCAATAATCGGCCGGCAAAAGAATAAACGTAGATACCATAATTGTAAGTAACAAGTACCTAATAAATAACAACAAATGACGTTTACACAGGTTAAGAAAAACTGGAAAAGGTTTTAGGAGCCCCTGTCGAGAGCAATCTTGCTTGCTAAAGTAATGCGGTAATGCGCCAATGCCCAGTAACGGACTCTTACTCTTATCACAAAGCAAAGTTTTATGTTGTTTACAACTAGTTGCAATAGAACTTGACGCAAAGGTTAGAAAGTCAAGTTACTTAGGTTAAATGGTCGTAAATCACCCCACAGGGCCTTGATGCATCCGAACAACTGCGAACGCTCATTCGCAGAAGACAATTTAACTGGAACTGGAATCGCAAGTGGAGAGTGGCACAGGATACTACATCCAGCAGGCCACGAACGGATCAGATAAATTCAACGTACAACGTTGTCCCACGAGAAGTAAAGTTGTAGTACCAAATCAAGGCCAACATAAAGCATCAACACAAGGGAAACAGCTGTAAATTTCGCGAACGTTAGAACGGCCGTCAAAGTGATAGAACGTGTAGAATTAGGGCTGATAAGAGAAATTTCCGCTTCTAGATACGCAGCTAAACTAATTCGTCGTAATGACGTGGAAATAAACTTCCAACAACATCGCTTTCAAACCAAATCCACATAATAGCGAGTACAAGGAATTCCAGACTCAAATTTGCACATGGTACACAAAAACCATGCCAATAAAAGTGACGACTCAGCGCGTATTAACTATTCAAAAATCAAGAAGCAAAAGAGCTCAAAAATTAACAAGCTGTCGCAGGTGTAACATATGCGTCGTCATGATTGAGACGAAAATTGTGAAGCAGTAAACTCGAAAATACCTAAACTACTTGAGGTAAGCTTTGACCCGTAAAACATTTTATTTAAAACACATCCTTTCCAAGTTATAACTACCCATTTAAAATTTAAAGATAAATTAAACAACTGCTTGCCTCACTTTAATCCACTGTAGGGCGTCTCATTATAAGAATCCAATGCAGGGAAAATAGAACAACGCAAACCTTACGAAAGTGTTGTTTGCCATTTGGCAACAAATGTAAGTGGTTGAACAATAACATAAGTGCCCGATAGCTTCGTGAGGTGTTAAGACGATAAGTGTGATTTTAAAAAACAGGTCATAAATAACTGCATTGTACTAAATTTTGGTATAAGTCGATCCCTCAACCCCCGAGATTAAATGGGGCTAGCCGTTGCGGCAACCATGAATGTGATAGTTGAAAGAAGAACGAGCAGCATCGGAACTGAACGGAACAACGAACGACGGCCGAAGAGGGCTAGGCATATAACACTTGGTTTATAGAATATAGAGACACTAACAGGTAAGAAAGAAGAGATAATGGAAGAAATGCCGAAAGCAGGCTGAGTATTCTCGGAATAAGCAAAACTAGGTAAAAGGATCAAAAATAAAATATATCAAGCGAACGTCGCTTAATGAAATATTTAGGAATATCAAAAGACAGAAGAAAAAGGAATAGAAATAATACAGGCGGGATTAAATAACAAGGTAATAAAATGGCAAGCATGATAATAAGTATTCAGATATAGCTTGCAGAGAAAGTATATTTTATAAAAATACATGGGCCCACAGAGTAAATAGTAAATATTGAAGAGCACTTTAAAAGATAAAGTCAGAGATAAGGAAAGTATGATTTTTGTTATAGGGAACTAGAATGTGAGGATATGCAACCACATGAACAGAGGTCCCGAACAACAGGGAGGTGAGGGTGTGAACCTATACTAAATGCAAATGGACAGGGGATGTTTGACTTTTGCTTTGGTAATCAACTTCTTATTGGAAATACCGTATATTACCACAAAAGAATGCATAAAACAACTGTCAAAGCAGAAGGGCGTTGTAGCTTACAACACAGAAAAGGAAGACTGCTGATTGTAGAAACTACTAACAATAGTCCAAAACACAAATATTCAAAGTGTATGAAGAAGTAAATTTTTATGAACTGAGACAAGCAGAAGCACAAATAGTATACATAATTAACTTGCACAATATGTGGAAGAAGAGAATCAGCAAAGGAAAGCAGCCAAATGGTGAAACAAATACGTCAGACAGACAGTTAGAGAAACGAAAACGCACCAAACATTGAAATCTCTTTGTACGAAAGAGAAATGATATAAATTAAACAGAAAAACTAGTCATGCAAATAACAAGGGAGGTATTTGGAAATTACATATAGTCTGTTCAGTAAACATAAAAACACAGAGTGGCCTTTGATTTCCAAAATTTCATGAGTGTACTTCCAAAATTCATCTTTTTCTAGAAATGTACCTACAAAAAGTTACTAAAACACATAGGTTAATGATGTGACATTTATCTAGCAACTGTCATACATGCTGTAAATAATTACTTTTTTGCACTACTAGTCTCAGAACGCACCGTTATTGGTCTATCTTTAGGTCGTAAAGTTGATTTTCTCCACCAAGGGAGAGAAAGTAAAATAAATAATTTTCACCGTGGTAACTGATAAATTGCTAAGTTATCAAATATGAGTATTTTAATTTTGACGTTTTAAAGAGCTGTATTGTCAGGTTGACAGTTAAAATATTTTCGAAATTTGTTGGGAATTTAGGTATTAAGCCGTTTGGTAGTGCAAAAAATAGTATATACACCACGGTAGCGAATCGTCTTATAACCTTCGCGCTGTAGATACTTCGCGCTGCGCGCTCAGTATCTAATATGCGCTCAGGTTATAATACTGCGCTTCGCTACCTTGATGTATAATATACTATTTTGCGCTACTAGTCTCAGAACGCACCGTTATTGGCCTATCTTTAGGTCGTGAAGTTGATTTTCTCCACCAAGGGAGGGAAAGTAAAAAAAAACAATTTTTACCGTGGTAACTAATAAATTGCTAAGTTACCAAATATGACTATTTTCATTTTGACGTTTTAAAGAGCTGTATTGTCAGGTTGACAGTTAAAATATTTTCGAAATTTGTTGGGAATTTAGGTATTAAGCCGTTTGGTAGTGCAAAAAATAGTATATACACCACGGTAGCGAATCGTCTTATAACCTTCGCGCTGTAGATACTTCGCACTGCGCGCTCAGTATCTAATATGCGCTCAGGTTATAATACTGCGCTTCGCTACCTTGATGTATAATATACTATTTTGCGCTACTAGTCTCAGAACGCACCGTTATTGGCCTATCTTTAGGTCGTGAAGTTGATTTTCTCCACCAAGGGAGAGAAAGTAAAATAAACAATTTTCACCGTGGTAACTAATAAATTGCTAAGTTACCAAATATGACTATTTTAATTTTGACGTTTTAAAGAGCTGTATTGTCAGGTTGACAGTTAAAATATTTTCGAAATTTGTTGGGAATTTAGGTATTAAGCCGTTTGGTAGTGCAAAAAATAGTATATACACCACGGTAGCGAATCGTCTTATAACCTTCGCGCTTTAGATACTTCGCGCTGCGCGCTCAGTATCTAATATGCGCTCAGGTTATAATACTGCGCTTCGCTACCTTGATGTATAATATACTATTTTGCGCTACTAGTCTCAGAACGCACCGTTATTGGCCTATCTTTAGGTCGTGAAGTTGATTTTCTCCACCAAGGGAGGGAAAGTAAAAAAAACAATTTTTACCGTGGTAACTAATAAATTGCTAAGTTACCAAATATGACTATTTTAATTTTGACGTCTTAAAGATCTGTATTGTCAGGTTGACAGTTAAAATCTTTTCGAAATTTCTTGGGAATTTAGGTATTAGGCCGTTTGGCAGTGCAAAAAATAGTATATACACCACGGTAGCGAATCGTCTTATAACCTTCGCGCTTTAGATACTCTGCGCTGCGCGCTCAGTATCTAATATGCGCTCAGGTTATAATACTGCGCTTCGCTACCTTGATGTATAATATACTATTTTCTACGACTTTAAATTTACTGTTATTAATCCATAAATGTCGATTTAACAAAGGTTTGCATCTAGGACAGTTATAATTTATGTCATAATAAACAGTAGGCCTTAACGTGCAGGTGAATATTTGTGGAGCCAGTACTGTTAAAGTCAGTTATCAAAGCTAATTATTAATACTACACATCTGACTGTATTCATTACATAACGTTTTAATTATTTAAAAAACACTTAGCTCTAATGCAGGAGGTAACTAGAATAACTTTACAACTTCACTTCCAGTTCGAAATTGTGGTTTATAACCTCACTTCACTTTATACCACACATGCGCTAAAAGTAAACAGCTGATTTCTTTAAACACGCTAAATTATAAAACGTCACTTTTAGTGCACAAGCTAGTGCTAAAAGGCCTACTTTTAGTGGTGGTCGTAGAAAAAGTATATTTATAGTTGCAGAAAGTTCGTCAAACTGCCTAAAAAGTTAACAAATCGGTGACAATTAGAAAACCAACATTGTAATCCCAATACAAGAAAGGGAATATAACACCCTGTGACTATAAATCAGTATGTCTGTCCTCAGTAGTATTGGAGTTCTACTCAGGAATTTTAGAAATCAAAAACTTGCAGAACAACTAGCTTTTAGACTAAATCAACACACTCAAGACCAAATATTCACAGTGGAAAATTTTACAGAAAGATGAATACATCGCCAGGGAGAGCTATTTCTAGCTTCAGCAGATCCAAAGGCCGCCTTTGATTCAGCTCTCAGACAACAACTATATAGGAAGAACTATGAAATTGTACGAAAAAATAAGAATTGTTGGAGAATGCCCTTTGATATTAAATTAGGTGTCAAACAAAATGACCGCCTGACTGAGTTTCTACTCTTTAACATATTTATGGATAGTGCCATTAAACAATGCAAGTAAGAAACAGAAAGCACCAGAATAAGGTGTTAGAACTTAACACTATAGTACATATATATTGAAGCTTGTTTGTATATGCTGATGATATCCTAATAATAGCAGACACGAAACAAAAACTGGAGAAGTCCTGACATATTTGAAATGAAAAATATAATTAAAAGAAATGAAGATTTGCATTACAAAGAATAAAGTCATAAGGATTGCGGCGAGAGAGCATCTTAAAATTCTCTATAACGAAACGCCGGCGCCGTTAGAGGTAATAAAAGAATATAAATATCTAGTTTCCATTATAACGATGGGGACAATAGTAGCTGAAATAACTAACGGAATACGAAAAGCAATAAATAAGCTACATTCCTAATGTAAAACGAAATAATTGAAGAAAGCACTAAAACTGGTACGAGCACACGTGCAAATGGTACCAGAACTAGCACTAGAGGCAAAACCAGAGGAGAAAAGGGGTAGGAATAAGCTCAGGGTACAATGTCCGGACTAGCTATACAGAAGAGGGAAGCAGAAATAAATGAAAAGATGCCTAGTTAATAAAGAATGGAAGACATTAATCGAGGCAACTGGCAAAGCATAAAGACAACTGGCCATGCTATAGAAATAAATATTTGAATAAGTTACACTAGGGCAATTTTTGTGGACGTCTGCTTCAGTAGGAATATAAAGCAAAAATGAATATGAAACATTTATTGTATAGAAAATATAAGTACATATCTCAGCTACAATTCTACAAAATCGTTACTTCGATGAAAACACTTGTCATATCATGACACAGGTTTTTGTATGCTCTCCTCAAAGAAGGTTACTTTTAGAGTTCCTATATAGTATCAGAGTTGAGACAACGCAAATGTCAGCCGCCATTATTGTTCCAAAAATAAACGATAGCACACAAGGCCAGAGTTGTCTTTCTTAGTATGTGTCACCTATGAATTTAATTACTTGCCACTTTGACAATGTCAAAAAAAGGTTAATTTAAAGCGCTAATGAAAACTACTCTGGTAGGTATCTACTAGGGATGTTCCGAATATACAAAAATTCGTATTCGCGAATACGAATACCGAATACAAATACTCTTATGAATATTCGCGAATACGAATACGAATACGAATACATGACCTTGAGTGAATAATATCAACATCAACATCGTTTTTGTAGGCGCTGCAAATTTTAGAAATAGTATGGAAAACAGTTTTCTCTTTTATTTAATGTTATAGAATGGTTAATATTTAAAAAAAATGTTTTATTTAATGTATGAATACCTGTTTTATATTTTTATTAAAATTCTTTTCTATATTTCTATAATTTTAATGTATAAATAATACTCGTATAATATTCGTGTTAATTTTGGCGAATACGATTACGAATACAAATATTGAAAATATAGCGAATACTCGCGAATACGAATACGAATACGAGTATTCGGAACATCCCTAGTATCTACTACGGATCCTAGTATATAAGTAATCTTTGAGAAAGAGTTGAGACAACGTAAACGAAGTAGGTACAGCATTGGATTTTAGTTTTCGTTTGCCACCCAGACGCACTTTTTCGCACCGAGTCTGGTTCTACTTGTGAGTGTTCAGTTTATATTTTTGAACTATTCAGCTCTCGTTTTTGGGAATTTGTGTCAATGGATATAAAGCCCCTTTCGAATCTACTTTTGAAGTGAAAAATGCAACAACCCATATTTCAAAAACTGTAGAATAATAATTATTTAGGTAACTAAGTAAATTCCATATACATACTTACAACTTTGCAAGATATGCTATTTAAAGAACTATTGTCAGGTAGAAATGGAACAGATACATATTAATACATTTGCATCAATCAGTGTTAGACCTAAAGTCAAATAAAAATTTGTCAAATGTGACATTCTCAGAACTGGTTCCTACAGTAACTATAGGACTTGAATCTGGCGCAATTTCAGACAAAACTGCGCATGCGCAGTGGATCACAACCAATCCGCATCTATTCCCGACTTGTATCAACTCTTATAATATTTAGGAACTCTAGTTACTTCTAGATCACTCTTCCAACCGTTTATGTTGTCTGAGAGACGTACTTACATATTCTACGCAATAAATGTTTTATAGCCGGGGTCGGTAGCTCTGGTAAGCATCCTGGCTACTGATCGTAGGGTCGCGAGTTCGATTCCCGGTCCCGGTGAGGTTTTCAAAAATAAAAAAATGCAGATAAAAGCCTCTTCAGAATGCCATCATTCGGAAGTGATGTAAAGCCGTGGGTCCCATGCTACTACGACGTGTAGCATGTAAAAGATTCCTTGCTAGGGTTGGAACTCCTTAGGGCCGGTTGCAGAAAGCAATGTTAAGTCTGGTGTTAGCTAACATCGCGTCAAAGTGAACAAAATCGCATCAAATTTTGTTTACTAATGTATTCGTTCCCATAATCATTTGAGATTTGATTCGTTTTTGTTCACTTTGACGTCGCGTTAGCTAACACCAGACTTAACATTGCGTTCTGCAACCGGCCCTTAGTCTCGGCAAAATTCTAAGTAGGACTTTGACCATATGACCATAGCAGTCGGTGTCTAAGGTACCTGGTACTCTGCATGCCTAGATCTTGTCCATTAACAAACAAACAAACAAACAAATTTTTTATATTCATTCTTGGATTTTATTCCTATTGAATCAGAGATTGAAAAAAACCCTCGTACATACCTTTCGTTATTACTTTTAAATTTTTTATTTAATTACCTGCTCTCATAATGAGAGTTATCTTTTAAGCATAAAAGCGTTATTTGCTTCTATATTAATTGCAGATTTACGAAGACGTACTTGTAGTTTGATTTTTCAATTAATTTCTCAACATTGAATGTGTTATGAACAAAAACGTTCTTGTCGATGCGTAAGTGCAATAAATTCAGCGTGTTCCAACATTAATTTAATATGTCCCTTAAATAAAACTATGCAAACTTGGTTAGTCTGTGTTTATAGAAGAGAACCATAGTAGCTGTTAGAAACTTTTATTAATTTCCTTGACATCTGTAAATATATGACATTTTAGTTTAAAACTGTATCTAAATGTTTGAACACCACTAATAAAACCATATCTGGTAAGATTGTAACACCCGCCCCTTCTTGTAAGGGATGTTAGACTCTACGCTCATCGGGTAGCTATTAAACAGTCGAAGATAATTTTGGTTCCTCAGATATATGATAGTTTAACATACAAAAACACCATCGGGATACAATTAAACAATTTAATTTGTTTAGCTGTGATACACTTAGATATTTCAACATTTAAACATTCAAAACTATTAACAAGAAATTACAATAAACTCGTGTAGACGGCTGGAGCTGATAACCGGCGTTCTTATCTCGGCGGTCGGCCAGGCATTGCAGGTGCGGTTGATAAGCGGCCCCGTTTCTGTCCCTTCGGAGTAGGTAGCTGGAAAAAATCTAATTAAACGGTCTGCCAATTATACAATAAAACATATCACGGTTCTGGAGATTTAACTGATAAGACGCGGGTGAAGCCCGGCGTACTGCCTCTAAATTAATTTAGGGACGTCTAGAAACGGATAAACTAAAAACGCCGCATTGCGTTAATAAATATGACTTCAATTTCATAGTCCGAACGTGAGCTCAATGTGGCCGCTTTTCCTCCAAAGCCGGCCGGGAAATTTCCTGCGCTCGGACTATTTTCGACTGGCGAATTCTGGGTTAATTAGTAATGGCCCTAGTGAAGAGGATGCAATATTTAGCCACCAATTCAACTAAGTTCAGGTTTAATTAATAATGGTTTTAGTGAAGAGGATGCAATATTTAGCCACCAATTCAACTAAGTTCAGGTTTAATTAATAACGGTATTAGTGAAAAGGATGCAATATTTAGCCACCAATTCAACTAAGTTCAGGTTTAATTAATAATGGCTTTAGTGAAAAGGATGCAATATTTAGCCACCAATTCAACCAAGGCCCGGGATAATTAATAACGGTAACAGGTCGGGATTCGGCTTTCAGGGAAATAAATGGTTCCGGGAGAATCTCTTCGACAGGAACAGGGATACGGGCAGGTGGAACTGGGAACTGGAACTGGGATGGAAGTCTTCGCTGGGGAAGTAAATTCGGATCTCTGTGTCTCTCTGACTCGGAATGGGCTCCGCCGTTCGTTTTATGCGACTTCAAAGTGGGGAGAAACAGCGCGCGACGCACTTTTGTACTTACTGGATGTCACCGAACGTGACGTCGGTTACTGCGCTCTGCTTATCGCCTCGTGCATTGACATTACGGAAATTACGATAACGTGAGGTCGGACAAGGATCAAATTTAAATATTATATTAATATTCGGAAATACAAATTTGATCTGCAGGCAAACGTTACAAGATTGTAAACAAAGGTAAGCAGTTCGTACTACAAAAGAGGAATTAGTTGATGATTGGGAGGTCCATATGTACTTCAACACAATTTTACAGTAAAGTTTGGCAACATCGCCTTTTATAAGATCCGGTATTGAATTCTTACCGTGAGGCAACTATAGACTTGCACATCTGAGGATACCTGAAAACTCTAGTATGCTCTACCCTTATTGACACGATTCTAAACTTCCGGTAGAAAGTAGAAGTGTAATGTCAGAGAACTCGATTTTTGTAACGTGTAATGCAGTCCATCACGAGGCGAACATTTCGAAGCGATTTGATCCATATATGACCTGATTTAACTTGAGCTACAAGTATAACTACCCGGAGAGAATCAATGTTATGAGACCTTTTTGTTGGATTTAGGGAGTACTATTCAGCCCACCGTTTCTGTTACTCCCTGTATAGAGACTATAACAAGGCCATGTGAAGTGTCGTCACCCTCTTATTACGGATTTGTGCGATGTGGCGACATTGGCTTAAGTTAAGTACAAACCAGTTCAATATATCCTATTACTTAACCTGAACTTGAGGCTGTGTAAATACGGAAATCACACTCACCGCTTTGTTGTTCATTAATTAATTTATGGAAACCGAAAAAAATACACTTTTCTCGAAGTTAGTTCTGTATTGAGCCTGAATATTTTTCATATTGTGTGAACAAAACATATGTTGAACTTTGAAAATTCTTTGTTATATGTAATCCTTTCTTTGACCCATATTCTAATTTCTCATTATTGAACAGTAATTGCAGTATTGACGGATGTTTTATATTTTCAGTGATAAAATGTTACACCTATTTAATATTTTAAACATTTTAGTGGAAATTATAACGTTTCCATCCAACACTATTTTCAAAATGATTTTTAGCGGGGAAGTTGTTTATTAGATTATTAATCTGCTCATACGGAAATTTGGAAGACATTTTGAAAATGTGCAAATATCTACGGCCATTCGTCGTTTCGTTTCTTATCATTATACTATAGTTAGACAGAAATTTTTAAGCAGACGCATTTACAGAGAATATTATTTATAGTTTATTAATTATTAGCAATCCCAATATGTTACATTATATGTACGAGGGCAGCACTGATAGTTTCTACAAACAACAGAAATAAAACTAGATTTACAAGATTTTTTTCGAAATATTCGCTGTTCAACTCAACACATTTATTCATTTGATAAAATCAATAGTTAAAGCTAGAACTCTATTCTTCTTGAGATATCTGAAGGACCAAGTTTTCGGAGGCTTTAACTTCTTCATTTCCATTCGAAAATCCCAAACTATGAATTCTATTCTTTAATGTAAACAAAAAAGAAATCACAATGTGCAAGATCAGGACTCTCCATCTTTGACGCCTGTAAATTGTTTATAGTTAGCTTAGCAGTAAGGGAGGATACATGATCTTGATGCAAAACTAGCTTCGATGCCGATTTTTACGCATTTATTCGTTCAAAAACCTTTGCCAAACAAATTGCTGTTTGTCAATCAGCAGTTACTGCTTTCGTATGTTCTAATACAATATTGGCAACACGGCCAGATTTTGAAAAGAAGGAGGAATTCGTTTTTTACCAACGCTTGGAACTCGCTTTACTTTGGTAGGATTTGATATCTATTGGAAAGACCCATTGAGGTAATTGTCGTCTCGTTTCAGGTTCAAATGCGTAAAGCCATGACTCCATCACCTATCACAATATCGTATACTGCTTTAGATTCCTTCATTGTACTCCTTTAGTGTTTTGTTGCACCATTCCACACAAAGTTGCTATTGGTTCGGTATTATTATGGGGTATCCAACTTTTCTTATTTTAGAGGATTATATAAAATTTAATTAATAGCGGTCACGGTCATGCCAATGCTCAAAATAACCTGTATAACACTGCAAGTGACTGGGTTGTTTCCTTCAATAATATTACGAACAGCAGCTATATTTTTATCCGTAACTGCAGAAGACCTTCCCGTAGTTCATCACTGAGAGAAACTCGATCAAACTTGAATTTATTACGCCAACTGTAAACTGACCTAACACTAGGTGCTTCATTACCAAACAGTTCGAGGCCCTTTAACGCATTGCTTTGATGAGAGCCAACTTTTAAAATCATAGAAAATCATGGCTTCGAATTTTTTATTGTTAAATGCATAGTTTTATCATGCACAAACTTTCACACTTCAAAGAAAATTATTGACAACAAATAATTAAATCTAAGAAAAACAATTATAGATATAAACGATACCAGTTTGATTATGTGCCGTAAGCAACGGTGTATTGTTCAGTATTTCATCTTCACCAATAAATTCCGATTCAAAGCATTCTTTGTTTTGTAAAAAAGAGTAATGAATATTACCGCACTCTTTTTACTTCCTTTTACTGTAAAGGAAGTATTGGATTCACCCCAAAAATTCGAAATTGAGTTTTCAACGGATCTTCACGTTTTAGAGTCCCCTGATCCCAAAAAACATATTTTTTTTCATTGGTCTGTGTGTGTGTCTGTGTGTGTGTGTGTCTGTGAACAGAATATCTCAAAAACGAAAAGAGGTATGGCGTTGAAACTTCATATATAAGTTTTGTGTACTATGTAGATGAGACAGCAAGATTTTGAAGAAAATCGCATAACCGGAAGTAGGTGTTTACTCTTGTGATTTTTCAGTTTTTTTCGATTTTTTCAAAAACGGCTCTAACGATTTTTTTTAAACTTTACATTTTTCTTACATTTTTAATGTGTATTGATGTGAGATAGGTGATTTTCCAGTTGAATACTTCTAAAGTGGGTTTCTTTTGTTTTTTTTTCTATTTTTTTTATTATTACATTTTTGAATTCACCTTAAAATTCTAGAGAAAATTTGTCTCTTCAACTAACACTCGATTTTGTACCGTTTTTGTAGAATTTGTAATTTTTGAAAATTTTTAACAAATGGTTAAAAATTAAAAATGCAATTTTTGACTAATTGTAAGATCACTGTAAAAGGAAGTTGTGTGAGTGTATCACACCAGATTTTTGTATAAAGAAATACATTGAACCAGAATTTATTGATGAAGATACAATATTGAACAATACACGTTTGCTTATGGCACTTAACGAGACTCGTTTTATTGCCTCAGAACTCGGCTCAACGCCTCGTTTTGGCAATGAAACTCGTTTGGTTAAGATGCTCATAATCAAACTTGTATCGTTAATATCTATAACTCAAATTAAATTGGTAAATTGTCTATAACGACACCCATGAATATGTATAAACGTACACTTTTGTGCAATAAAAGTAGCACGCACGGCTTTGTTGGATTTATTAATAGAGTTTTTTTTTCGAAAGGGGTTAGTTTTGGTATTTTAATAAAAGTATTATTTTCAAGTTATGGTGTTTCATCATTTAATGCAACTGCTGTTAGGCAATTAAAATAGGCCCGAATTATACAAACTATAATATTGTGAAAAGTAGTCATAAGACGTGTGTTTAATTTTATTGCACAGAAGTGTACATAAAGATGTGCCTTTGTTTGGTGATGGGTTTATTTTCATACTTACATGAGTATGTTAGTTGGCAGCATTTGGCGGTATCTTCGTACTAAGTTTATAAATTGACAATATCATGGTTCTACATCATCATACCAGTACGTATACCTATAATAAGTGTATTGACCAACAGCTCTTCAATAGTCTCTTAATGTTTCATGCTAATTAGTAACAATTCTAGTAAGTAATTAGTATGTATAGTCTGTTTTTTTTCTTTATAATTCAGAGCAGGCCTTGCATTTAAATTATTTTAGCAGTGTACAACAGTTTAGTTACAAAATATACCTAACGTCAAAATCAAGGTCCCCGAGATTGTCACGTTGACACTTCATTAACGATTAATAAAATGCCACGAAAAAGCAGCATTAATAGTAAAGCTAAAGTAGCTATAAAACGCTGTTTTACTAATATAATAGATATCAATGGTAAATTAAGTAAAACAGCCATCATTGGAAGAGTTGGTCAAATCTTTGATGTAAGTACTATTAATTAAACCATTATAAAATTTCTTACAATTTGTTATTATGCTAGATTTTGAATGCAACTCTGTTTAATATTCTAAATGAAGCAAAATCACAACTCCATCAACAACCGAATGACAATATGAAAAAGGAAAAAGAATTTTTAACTTGGGAGGACTATAGTTTCAGGGAGGATATTAAGAGATTTTTTTACTTTGGATACTTTATTGCGATGTGCAAGAGAGGAACTAAATTATATCAGGACTCGTTCAAAATTATACTACACATTAAAAAATATGGGATGTAAATACAAAATTGTGAGTGGCAGAAAATTGGGTTTGCGAGAAGAATCATGTAATTTCGACGAAGATTACTTCTTTAAAGAAATAATTATAACTTCGAAATTCTAGTGAAAATGTGTGTTCCAGTTTTTGGATGAAACTGGATATTTCGCAATGGAACCAGTTTGCATAGGTAGACCCACGACACAGACTTGAAAAGTAATCCATCTAATGTTAAGGTAGAGGGAAAGAGATATACTATTTTGCATGCAAGATGCACATCAGGATTTTTACCAGGGTGTGACTTACTGTTGGGTTTGGACAATAATGACAGCTACTATCATAAGTGTATGAATGGTGGCATTTTTAGGCAGTGTTGAAAAAACAGTTAATCACTCTTATATGTTTAGCATAAATAATAACTTCTACAACATAGATTTGCAAACAAAAGTCATCGGCAAGTTTTTAATAATACATTTTCACATTGAAACATTAGACATTTTATGACGATCTGTACAGTTAGATAACAACCATGTTTAAATGAAATTTCTTAAAATAAATCAATACCTTATTTACTGTCAGTGATTCAGTAATTGTAGCTTTCATTATGTATAATAGTGCTTATAAGATAACACATTGACAGTTGTAATAAGTTTTTGACATTACTAGTGTTTTCTTTTCTTTGTAACCAACTACCTACACTGTTACAAAAATGCAAAAGCAAAGCCTGCTCTGAATCATAAAGCAAAAAAACAGACTATACAATTTATTCACAATGCTTCCTTCTCCCAGCATGCTATGTTAGGGTGACACTTTTGTTGATATGAGTACTGGGTACTGGGTTATGTTGTTTTCAATTTGTGGTTATGATTTTTAAAGGTTTGCACTGTTGCCAGTTAAATTTTTGTCTCCTTGCATACAATTTTTGGCATTTTGACATTACAGTTGCAACAATGTCAATAAAGCAGTTGAAAAATGTCACAGTTTGACTTCTATTGCTCATGCATGCAACCTAATAAAAACATATAACGGCCTACTGGAAGGAAGAAACATTGTGAATGAATTATAATTCTAGTTTCCCGTGGTGTTTAGCAATGATTTCATTAACAAGAATTAGAATAAGTGTTAGGGGAGAGCAGGACACATTGGAACAGAACATTTTTGAGGGTGCCACAAGTTCAGTTATTGAAATCAAAAATACCCGTTTTTGCCCCAAAATATCCCAGCAAGGTACAGTTTGGAACAAGCATGGTGCAGTTTTGGACAGAATACAAATATTGAATTAACATATGGTGAAATATATTGAAAATGATTATATTATCAACAAATACATTGATTAGATTATGAAACGTTATAAGTGTAAAAATGAATGCCAAATTGTATAAATGAACTAATTCTTGATGTCTCTTGAACATAGTTAGTCTTTGAAGCTTGGAGACAAGATCACTGCGATCGATAATAGAGATGTTTTTTGCAATCTTTATATACAGGGTGATTTTAAAATGTTTCGCCAAACTTTGAGGTATTATTCTACACGCCAAAGCAAGTAAAAAAGTCCATATAAACATGTGTCCGAAAATCGCACGTTTTCGAGTTATGAGCAATTTTTGAATTTGAGAAATAAATCGTAAACTATTAAAAAATATTAAGGTGGCTGGAATACTTGCTGTCAAAATCAAATAGTTAGGCGTCGTATCAAAATGTACACAACTACAGAATTAGCTGACATGCATTTTATGTATGGTTGGGCCCATGGAAATACCAGAGGCACGTTGTTTGCATGAAGAGCGGTTTCCCAACCAAAGAATTCCAGAAAGGAGTATGTTAAGCAGCACTTATCACAAATTTTTGGCAAGTGGATAGGCCGAAGTGGGCCTATTCCACTGCCGCCACGCTCCCCAAACCTTAATCCGTTAGACTTCTTTCTTTGGGGATATTTAAAAAGCCTCGTGTACACCATCTCCATTAATACAGTAGAGGAGTTAAAGCAGCGTGTTAACGATGCCTGTCAAACTGTTAGAGGAATGCCAGGCGTTTTTGAAAGAGTAAGACAGTCATTATGGCGGCAATTAGACGTCTATGGGAGATGGGTGGTGGACATATCGAACATCTACTCTGAAGAAGGTTTGATTTCCCAAATTCAAAAATTGCTCGTAACTCGGAAACGCGCGATTTTTGGACACATGTTCATATGGACTTTTTTACTTGCCTTGGTGTGTAGAATATTACCTCAAAGTTTGGCGAAACATTTTAAAATCACCCTGTATATAATTCTTCTGTACGTCTGTATGTGACTGAACTCCTCCTAAACGCCTGGACCGATTTTGATAAAACTTTCTGTGTGTGTTTGAGTGGGTCCCTGGATGGTTTAGATTTACAATTGGACTCGGTAGGTGGCGCTGCAATCGGGTTCTAGAAACTTTTTTTAAAACTTTTTGACGAATTTAAAAAAAATATCTTTTAAAATTTCCCGCATATCAGAACATATAAACCCAAATTTTCACTCTCCTATCACACCCTAATATTTTTTAAAATGAAAAAAAATCGAAAATTTGAAAATCGAAAAAACCTTTGCTGAACCTGCTAATAGCAGGCAAACCGAATGTTCGGGCAGGGCAACGTCTGCCTGGTCCTCCAAAATTTCACCCTCCACCACCCCCCCAATATTTTTTAAAATGAAAATCTTTATATATATAATTCTTCTGTACCTACGTCTGTATGTGACTGAACTGCTCCTAAACGCCTAAACCGATTTTGATAAAATTTTGTGTGTGTGTGTGAGTGAGTCCCTGGATGGTTTAGATTCACAATTGGACCCGGTAGGTGGCGTTGCAATCGGGTTCTAGAAACTTGTTTTAAAATTTGTCGACGAATTTAAAAAAAAATGTATTTTAAAATTTCCCGCATATCAGAACATATAAACCCAAAATTTCAACCCCTACCACCCCCTAATATTTTTTAAAATAAAAAAAATCGAAAATTCGAAAATCGAAAAAACCTTTGCTGAACCTGCTAATAGCAGGCAGGACGTCTGTCGGGTCTTCCAAAATTTCACCCCCCACCACCCCCCAATATTTTTTAAAATGAAAATCTTTATATATATAATTCTTCTGTACGTGTGTGTGTGACTGAACTCCTCCTAAACGCCTGGACCGATTTTCATAAAAAAATTGTGTGTGTTTGAGTGGGTCCCTGGATGGTTTAAATTCACAATTGGACCCGGTATTATTTTAAAATTTCCCGCATATCAGAACATATAAACCCAAAATTTCGCCCCCCTACCACCCCCTAATATTTTTTAAAATGAAAAAAAGTCGAAAATTCGGGCAGGACAACGTCTGTCGGGTTCACTCTCCACCACCCCTTAATATTTTTAAAATGAAAATCTTTATATATATAATTCTTCTCTACGTGTGTATGTGACTGAACTCTTCCTAAACGCCTGGACTGATTTTGATGAAATAATTGTGTGTGTGTGTGTTTGAGTGGGTCCCTGGATGGTGTAGATTCACAATTGGACCCGGTAGGTGGAGCTGCAATCGGGTTGTAGGATTTTTTTAAAAATTTTTTGACGATTTTTAAAAAATGTGTTTTAAAGTTTCTCGCATATCAGAACATATAACCCCAAAATGTCACCCCCTTCTACCGCCCCCCAATATTTTTTAAAATAAAAAAAATTCGAAAATTCGAATATCGAGAAAACGTTTGCTGAACCCGCTAATAGCAGGAAAACCAACGTTCAGGAAGGACAACGTCTGTCGGGTCTGGGTCGCGGGTGAAATGGAGTAAATAAGCCTAAAAATCGATGTGGGTGTCGTTATTGAGGTTTTTTGGGACGTTGATTGCGAAAATGGCATTTATTTTTAAGTCCAAGACTATGGACATGATATAAAATTAAAACTCTATAGTGGTGGAACGGGGTTTCAGAGACAAATTATTTTTGAGCAGAACAACGTTTACCGGGCCAGCTAGTAGGTAATATATTTATATCCACTATTCAGATTTTCCCCTCTTTCGGGGAAAATTTACTTCGTATTTGTCGAAATTTAAGAGATAGAGCAAGAACGTCCACACATCCCCAAGAAACCCACCTAACACACAATGGTTGCTACACAAACACGAAACGCGCTCCCCAACTTTGTAACTCACAACTCGGGGTAAGTTGAACACTACACCGACAAGGTAACAAGAGGTTAACGATAATACGTACATACAGTCGCGGCCAAAAAAAATTGGACACTTTTTTTTACCTAATTCTCAAAATGCGAAAACAATTGCTGACACTGGCAATTCTAATTAATAAATGTCATCAAATGTCATTATTCAAATCTGAAAAATGCCGGCACATATGGCAAATACGGATAAAGTCCTGGTTTTTTTGGCAGCGACGCATTTTGAAAATTAGGTCAAAAAAATTGTCCCGGCTTTTTTGGCCGCGAGTGTGCATTGAACGAAATTGTTGGATAAGGCTTCGTCATAGAAGTTCTTCACTGATTTCTTTGTAAAATATCGCGTAGAAAATAGTAATCGAAATTTATATTTATAACGTTTAGTAAAATTAACAGAACATCATGGTCTTCAGGTTCATCATATTTTTCTATTCAGGTGCGTTATAGAAGTCACCGGAAGATGGGGATGGTACTTGCTTAACGGTCTCGTTAACTTGGTTTTCTCATCTCTCTGTTTTCTTCCTACATGTTTTCTTGCCTTTTTAGCAGCCTTTGTTTTTTATATCTTTTCCGCTCGTTTCAAGGTCTTGAATTCGCGACGCGGCGCACATACTTAGTATTTTGTCCTGTTTTCTAAAGTGCTTTTGGAATGACAACATATTTTTTTTTATCAATACATGTTTTAAATTCTTTTTTCATTGTTCTTGCCACAATTTTTTCGATGCTCATTGAAAGGGCAGCAGAGAACTTCAAAACCAGGGGCATTTGCACTACCTCCTGAGCAATAAAACCAGTTTGTTCCTTCCATGGGATCAAATATTTTTTTATCAATCAGGGCAGAGGACGCTGTAGCATTTGGCAAATTAAAGTTCCGTGTTTCTGTCACATATCCAGGGACAAATGTCACTCAAAGCCAAAGCATTAGTTGACACCATTCCAGATGTAGCAAATCCTTTTATTATGTTTATAGAAGTGAATGATCAGAGATAGGGCAAGTATGTCAGTATAGTTGTTCAAAGCTGCTTCCCATCTACTTTTAAAAGATCATACACAGAAATATCCAGTAGTTGCATCCGCTGTGCGCAATGTGGAGAGAACAAAAGTGAAACGCTTAGATACTTTTGTACGCGCCGCAAAGATTCAGAAAAATCTGTTCATATTTGAACTCAAATTGATTTCTCCAGTTATGACTCCAGTTGAATAAAAACGTCTTGAATACTTTATCGGAAAAGTTTGTATTATGGAAGTGGTATACCAGTTGCAGAAAATATAACTAGCATGCTTCGTTCTTCCAATTCTGCTTGCCCTATTTGCTTTTTTCACGGGAATTCTCCACTTTTACTTATTAGCTTGACGTATAATTGAAATACTGCTTTGGTCTGTGTTATAGATTCTATTCGGAGTAGATCTACACTTTTCTTAAACATGCTAATAATTTCTGAAGGAATTGTCCACATTCTCTATATTAAAAACACTTGCTATTCGAGACTAGTGTTTTCAGATTTTCTGTAAGACGAAGTTGGATATCCCTTCATAGAATCCTCATTCATTCGTTTCCCTCTTTTGATTTTTATTCATCATGGTGGAACATTTTTCCATTAGCTTGATTGTGAACTCTCATGTTAGTTTTTGTATGTTTAAGTATGCCCATGCCCCATAAATAAACTTCTAGTTCTTCTTCGACAGCATAAAATATTTGTCTATACGCATACACTTGGTGTTGTCTTGGTTGTGGTCGTCATCATCATAATTCATAATTTAAAACAGAAAAGATACTTTATTTAAAAAACAGGTTTTTACACCCTTTTACGATAAAGGAAGATTGGATTCACCCCAAAAAATTCGAAATTGAGTTTTCAACAGATCTTCACGTTTTAGAGTCCCCTAAACAAAAAAAAACACGTTTGTGTTCATTGGTCTGTCTGTTTGAGTGTCTGTGTGTCTGTCTGTCTCTCTGTGAACACAATATCTCAAAAACGAAAAGAGGTATGGGGTTGAAACTTCATATATAAGTTTTGTGTACTATCTAGATGCGACAGTAAGCTTTTGAAGAAAATCGCATAGCTGGAAGTAGGTGTTTACTCTTTTTTTCAAAAACGACTCTAACGATTTTTTTCAAACCTTACATTTTTATTACATTTTGAATGTGTATTTCACAGGTGTATTTTCCAGTTGAATACTTTCAAAATGAAGTTCGTTTGTTTTTTTTCCTACTTTTTTCCTACTTTTTTATTAACTCCTTTTTTAAATAGAATACCCGGTATATTATTACATTCTTGAATTCAGCTTAAAATTTTAGAGAAAATTTGTCTCTTCAACTAACACTGTATTTTGTACCGTTTTTTATAGAATTTGTAATTTTTGACAATGGTTAAAAAGTTAAAATAAAATTGTTGGCTAATTATAAGACCACTGTAAAAAGAAGTTGTGTGGTGTATCAGGCCAGATTTTTTATCTATCGCTCGTGGGGGCTCATGAATACTAATGCAGTATTTTAGTATTAAGATTTTGTACTTAAGGTTTTACGAACAAAACACCAGCCTTCTAAATCTAAACGTTTTAAAAACGAATTGCTATCTTTAATTATTTGATCAAGAATATCTTTGAAATGAATGATTGTAAGACATATGTTTATTAGAGCCTATCTGCTGTAGAATAACCCCCTTATATTTGTTCTGTGCAATTTTGAAATACCCTGTATAAGCTACTAACAAAAACAATAACAAATAGCTTGACAGACAAACTGGACTCATACCAATCTCCTAAACAGGCGGGATTCTGTAAGGGATTCAGCACACTAATCGAAAATCGACGGAATACAATATACCCTTATATTTGGCTTTTGTCGACTATCAGAAGGCATTCGACTCGGTGGAAACGCGGGCAATCCTGAAAGCACTAGATAACGCAAGAATTGATACTAGATACTCAACCCTCATAAAATATATTTATGACACGGCAACAATGACAATTACACTGGAAGAAGACATGAAGACTGATAAAATTCAAATTCAACTAGGTATACGTGTAGAGTAATTAATATTGATGGAGTAAGACCTAATCACTTGATATTTGCAGTTAATGTCATTTGGATCAGCTGAAGAACTAAAAACAATGTTGAAAGAACTCCATCAAACGTCGACCCAAATCGCATTGCAAATGAGACTGAATATAACACAAAAATAACAAAAACTTATAACCATCGAAAACCAAACCCTAGCAAATGTATCCGAATACATACCTTGGACATAGAATTCAATTGGGCAAGGAAAACCAAACTTCCGAGATTTCTCGAAGAAAAGGACTCTGTTGGGCAGTCTTTGGCAAACTCATGTTCATTCTAGGATCAAATGATATACCAATAAATCTGAAACGAAAAGTCTACGATCAATGTATATTACCAGTTCTTGAAAAAAATTTTTGGCTCCGCTTAATTGTTTCGCCATTTACCAATTTACTTCAGGCCTAACCTGTATATTTTTACTTGAGTTATAATCCATTGTATTTCGAATTATTTTAAATTATTAGTTCGCTCATTTCGTACCGATTCTGGAAAACCCAAATCGCTGGTTTATCGCGAGGTCGCAGCATTCAGCTGATTTTCGTTAATTGGCCGAATGCGCGAGCATTCTTTTCTCGCACCTCGACGAAGGAACTTGCTTCTAAGAAAGCCCCGTTCGTGCTTTATTACGCCACGACGATTAATTTCGTTTCAAGAGCTGATAATTTCAATCAGGTATGATTGAGAGTTTCTGTTAACTATTCCCATACTAATTGCATTTCCTTTAGCTCTAAATTGACAGTTTTACCCGAGAATTTAATCTTGGAGGCAAGGTCTCCGTCCGATTTAATTTTCAACATCTGCTGGCGTCCTTCCTTCATCCGACAGTTTGAGGGTGACTTCGTTTCAATTACCGATGCATCCCCGGCGGTGTATAGCAGCTCACGATCAGCACTCATTTGACCGTAATTTATGGATGTTGGAGGTTAATGTTTCAAGCTATTTCGGACTGGCCATTCCAAGATTATATTATATCAAATTATCTTCGATACCTGGAATTTACATTCCCAAACTATCAGTAATTAAAGTTTAAATTTATGCTTTCCGTTATTATTAACCTGTAAAGCTCAAATTCATACATGCTCTTGTTTTTGATATTTAAACACCGTTCTTCGATTTATCCAAATGTAATTACTCTTGATATTTCATATTATTTCCTTTTAAAATGTGAATAAAGTAAGCAGCTTTTCAAGTAATAAGCTCAAGGAATTCCCTATCTATAAAAACATGCTTTACAGAAGACTTCCTCGTTGCGACATGGCAGTCTCCGCAAGATCTGATTGAAGGCGATTTAATATTGCAACTTTCAAAGACCATGATTATTGGCAAGAAATAACAAAGCATCACCCTTATTAATAATACGAAAATCGTTGTCGTGGACCATTTTAAATATATGTGGATCAAGACAAAATATTTAGTTTTATTCATCACCCTTATCTTGACTTCATGAGGTGAACTGCAATAAGAAAGAACATTTTTGATTCGCGAATGCAATTTTCAGATGGTTTCACGTCCATAAAGCAAAAAATAACTAACTGTCCTTTAAGTAAAATAATAAAAGTCAAATGTTTAAAGTTGCTGAAATGCGAAAGTTTTTTCGAGGTGACAGCTGCATAGCGCATCCTCTGTCCCAGTTTAGCAACCTTGTATATCTTAAGGTTTTCGAAATTCCCATAGCGAGAATAGTTGCGCCCCCCCCCCCCCCCCGAGGAATATGAATCAAATAGAACTGCATTTATTGCAATAGTTTTTGACCGATTAACATAAAGTATATGTTGGTGTGTTAATGGATATCTATCTTATCTTCTACTTATTGCAGCAGATAATAGATTTGTAGGACTTAATTATGGTCTTCCTTCAAACTAGAATAATTTCTATCTCTAACTTTTTTACATGAGAATAATTGAGTTAAATTTAACGTAGAACAAACGATAAACGCAAAACATAACAAGTAAACAAAATACATTATAAAAAGTCTGTAAAGGGATTTAAACGGAGCTTTCCTCGCTCGAATTTGATCAATTTGCAAATTAAAATAGATATGCCGCTGGGATTCGAACTTCGCGCCCAGAGGCGAATATTTTGAGCCATTTTCTTGTTCGCCGCTAGGATAACTGGCCACGGGCATGTTTGAATTGGACCATACTATTCTGCACCATTTGTGATGGTTACACTGTATCTATTAGGTCTTATTTTCGCCAATAATGAAGTCTGCGCTATGTGCAAATTATTACTCTATTTCTCGGGTAAAGAAAAACTAAACAAAATATTTTTTTTAAGGTATCCAACCAAATTTCTCCAAAATTTTCTCGGTTTCATTCCAGGTAGTCATATAATATGCATGCAAAATATCGTCTTCCTCAAACAAATAGTTTTTGAGTTATACCGCTAACACACAGAATCAAGAAAACCTGTTTTTCGTCATTTAGGGACCATGAAACGTGAGGATCTAAAGAAATCTAGGAAAATATTTTTTTCGTGTTTACAACACTTCGTCTTTTAGACGAGGGAAGTAGAACGTACAGTTCCTGGAAATGTAACCGTTTCAGATTTTTATTTAAGTTAATTATAATGTCGTGATGTTTAAGCTACCGTAGTGGACGGGCCACCACGTGTAACCTTCATAAATTGCCCCACGAAAATCCTGTCAAAGCAGCGCAGGCGATCATAAATGTGAAAAATATAGTTTCTAAAGCTGTGCACGTTAAATAAGCGGGTTGTTAATTTTAGACGTTACGCTAAGCGCAACTAAGTGAGTAATGTCACAAACTGCAGGGGATTCGAAACCACAATAGGTAGCGCTCAACTCATTTGGGAAATAAAAGTTCGGTGGCGCAATAGTGACATAATACTTTCCAGAAGAGACATCCTGTTAGAGCAGAAGATCAATAATCTAAATTCCAATGTCCTGGCTTAGAAACGGGGAGCACGGGTTAAATTGCGCTTTCGAGAAAACGGAGAGGCCGCAAGCCATAAACAACCCTCCACTTACGCAACTGGGAAAGCTACCTATATGAACGAATACGACAGCGGCACAAATGCATTCTCATTCAGCATTCAGTTCATTCTTATTCAGTTCTGTCACCATTGTTCAATTAATAGTCTCTGCCTATCGTCTGACTCGTATCGAACTCGTGTCAATCCGCTCTTTAGCATAACCTATCGAAATATCAGACCGCGTAACTGTTAGCGCTTAAATTTGTTTTAATCAAGTACTTTGTAATATAATATAAAAATAATTTGATTCAACTTAATTCGATTGGAAACACCAACAATAATACACTTGATTTAATTTTTAGTAACATTGTAAATATTTTAGTCGAAAGCCAGGAAGATTCTTACCATCCTGCCCTGAGTTGTAAAGTAAATACAACAATTTCGGTTAGAGAAAGAGCACCTCAAAATCAATTTTACAGCTGTATTACATGTTTTCGGTTACCGAGTGGAACAAACTATATACACTCAATGAAATAAATGAAGCTTTGGATTGTTTCTACAGTACATTTTACGAAATTCTTGATCACTGCGTACCCAAAATCTCGTATCGAAAAGAAATATGCTGTTTGGTTCACTTAGGAAATCATACGTGATATTAAAAAGAAATCCAAATTTAGAGTAAACTTCAATAAAACGAAAGATCAAGAACAGGTTGACAATTATAATTACTTACGATGAAAGATTAAAATAGACATAAAACAAGCTTATCAGGAATATATCACCCAAATTCAAGATTCTCTAATTACAGACCCAAAATCGTTATATAAATATATTAGTAATAAAAAACACAGCAATCAGGGGCATCTATTATTTAAATACGAGGGCAAATCGTTTGGTAAAAACTCAGAGATTGGCAATGCATTTGCAAGTTATTTTTCATCAGTTCAACATGCTGCGTCAAATAATGCTGATAATCTTGATCATGCCGTTATAAAAGCTTCTAGTGATACTTTAAACATAGAATCCATCAACACTGAAGAAATTCAGGACGCAATCACTTCGATCAAAAGTAAAACATCCTGTGGACATGATAATATACATATTTATATAATCAAAGGATGTGCTGAATATTTATTACTACCTTTTCAATACATTTACCTGAAGCTTAAAAACTAAAACTTTTCCAAATAAATGGAAAATTGGTAAAAGTTGTCCCATTTATAAAGCAGGCGATAAATCGGATATTCGTAATTATAGACCAATGACAATAATAAATTCATTTGCTAAAATCTTTGAAACCAAATTGTATAAAAAGATTTTACAGTTTGTGCAACCTAAAATTTCGTTAGATCAACATGGCTTTTTACCGGTTAGGTCTACAACTTCCAATTTAATTCAATTCACTCAGGATCTCTTCGAAATAATCAATATCAAATCCCAAGTTGAGGTTATCTTTACTGATTTCTCTAAGGCTTTTGACCTAGTGGATCATAATATATTATTAAAAAGAATTTAACTATTTGGTTTTCACAGCAATTTAATTGAATTTCTTCGTTTGTACCTTACAGGTCGATTTCAATTTGTAACTTATGAATTGGAAAGCTCTATTGAATTTAATGATAAATGTGGAGTACCTCAAGGTACTAACCTGGAACGTCTATTTTTTCTAATCTTTGTGAATGATATTTTATGTATTCCGAAGGATAATTGGCATACCTTAATGTTTGCCGATGCTCTTAAAATCTATAAGGAGGTAACGTCATTAAATCATTGCCTTCAATTACAAAATGATTTAAATGAGGTATACAATTGGTGTCAGAAAAATAATTTACGTTTAAATATTCAAAAATGCACCAGTATTACTTTTACTCGAAGAAAAACACCAATAGTACATCAGTATAAAATTAACGGTCAAGAAATTGGTAAAGGTGATCAAAAACGTGACTTGGGAATTGTATTTGATTGCAATTTAACATTTCATAACCATATTGAGTCAATGGTTCAAAAGACATATCGAGTGTACGGTTTCCTTGGAAGAAATACTAAAGATTTTAAAACTGTTGCAGTGCTATGGCGATTTGCGTTTTTACTTCCTGTATTGGAGTATGCCTCTGTAGTGTGAAGTCCTTTTTACTACAAATTCAGTAACATGATAGAAAAAATACAAACACGTTTTATGCGGTACATGCATTTCAGAGCAACCGGCGTATATCATAAATTTGAACCATTTATTAATCTTTTAAACTTATATAAGAAGCATTCACTTTATAAACATCGACAGGTAGCTTCATTATTTCAAATATATAAAATACTCAATGGACTTGAAATTAATCCTGATATGTTGGCAAGCATTCCCCTCCGTGTTCCAGCGGTTAACAGACGTAGTAGTGAAGTCTTTTATTTACCTACTCCTGCATCTAATAGTTCCATCAGTTCTTCTTTGTATAGAATGTGCTCTGTGGCAAACAGAATATCAATCCCATATAGATATTTTTCATACGAAAAGTAATATGATTAAATCGGTGGCATATAGAGAACTCTAAATTATTCATTATGTATATTATATTTCTATGTACGTTCGCAGTTTTTCCTAACGTGAATGTAAATTTATAATTAGTAGACTTATCCCTTTAGTTGTTTAATTATTTTATTTTCTATTCCCGTCATATTATGGCTTTTTATAATTAGAGATGTTTATTTTGCATCACATTTCAGTGAGTTTATTAATGTGTCAATTGTAAATGGAATTACTATTCTCTAATTGGCACAATAAATTATTATTATTATTATTTTTAAATGTGTTATTTGTATGTATTGGTACTTATATGTATATATGTGTGTTTTCGTTAATTAGTTGTGTTTAGGTAAATAAATGGTTGTTGTCTTTCATAAAGTGTTATCACTTCAAAATACTCAGTATGTTATCATCAACCACGTAGAGCAGCAGCAACTGCTAAAGTAGCAACGTAAACCTTTGAAGGAATTTGGCACGTAATTTGTTTCTGGAAATCAAAATCAGAAATCATATGTTGAACACAATATGTAAAGCATTCATTACATTATAAGAGTTTGAAAACTATTTCTTACTCTCTTTCTAACAAATCAATACGTTTTACAGAAAAATATGACTGCTAAAATTCAAAGGAGAGCTGAAGAGATGCAGACAACACACAAAGCCAGTAGTCCTAGCCAGTCTGCAGGATACAAGACAGGATCTCTCGTGTACACGTCAGTGCCTCCCTTTCCAGTTGGATTCTTCATGCTCCGAGTCAACATAAATTCAACGTTTACAACTGAGGTAACGTAAATAAATATTTATATAACACAAATCTAGAAACCACCGCCTAAACAACATGTTATGTAGTTGAACAGATAAACTGTATAAAACACTGCTGGAGCCTGTGGTTTGAATCTGACACAATTCCTTAAAAACCCCAACCACACAAATGTTTAACAACCGCTATATACGTATTTCCACGATGGCAGCTTAGCTGTTGAAATACGTTTTTAGTGGTTGTTAAATATTTGTTTGTTAGGGGTTTTCAATGAATTGTGTGGGTAAACTGTAACCCTTTAGCTTCTAACTTATATTCGGTAAAAATCTAGATAGCTTCATAATATTTTTTCTTTCTCATTCAAATGAAACATTCCGTGATTCTTAATCAATATTATTTATTTTAAATACAAATCAAATGAAAAACCTTGATGTCTAACTTCTACTACTCCGTGGCGCTTTGTATAATCGATTTATTACTTTTACAGCCAGTATTTTAACCTGGTGATAAACAATTCACTGTGTTTGTTTTACATCCTCCATTACATGCCATTTTCTTCAGATATAATCAAAAATTTTTAATAACGCGTACTATTAGCTGGATTATCTGCTTTATTTATTTACGAATTTTATATTATCTTCATTTAAATAGCTTCTGATAGATAGTAGATATTGGCCTTAAATCTTGTTCAGTTACAGTATTACAAACTAAAAACTGTTATTGCTTAAAACAAGTAAATAAAGGCAAAGTCGAAAATTAATAAAAAAAATTGCGTTTCGTGAAGTAATTTTAAGTTTTTTTAAATGGCTATTTAAAAATCGGTAAAAGGCTTTACCTAGAACTTCCCTCGTCGACATTGTGACACTAAATAATTTTAAGAATCCAATTAAGTTAGGAGTAAAAATATATTCACGTTAATAATAAATTATATAAATTTTAAAATAAAAGAAACGTCACCGGTGGTCGTATTCGAACGGCAGGCGGACCGCGTGTGCAGCCCCAAAGTTTTGTGGGATATTGTAAGGGACTGGGTAATTTCTAGCTGCGCCACGGAGCACCGACCTTTCGAATTTCTGCGTCGCAGCTATATTTAGTAACGCGCTAATTTGTGCCTCCTTGTTGTATCGTAAAACATTTAATCTGTATCTATTGGCTCCCATTTTTTGTAAAAATAAAGCCTGCACTATGTACAAATTATTACTTGTATCTATACATTAAGTTAAATAAAAATAAACAAAAAATATTTTTTAAGGTGTTCACCCTGTATATATTTGTTTGAAATTTTCACTGTTTCATTCCAGGTGTATATATAATGTGTATGCAAAATATTGTCGTCCTCCGACAAATAATTTTTGAGTTATACCGCGAACAGGCAGACAGGCAGACAGACAGACAGATAGTTAGAGAGACAAACAGACAGACAGATAGACAGACAGACAGATAGACAGACAGACAGACGGACGGAATTGAGGCTACACCCCCCCCCCCCCAACCGAAAGTAAACTTAGAAACGCAAAGGAAATAATAACATAAACTAGATATTGGCATAATAAATGTAGCAACATTAAAAAACAGAATAAAAGGTTAATTGAATTAAAATAAGAAATAAGGAAATGACTCCAGGACATATTAGGGCTAGCAGAAGTAAGGAAATAAGATGCGATCATCTTGGTGAGATTTGACGGAGTTTTTTTTATTATAACGGAATTAAAGAAGCTACTTACGGAGTGAGCTTCTACATTCACAGAAGGTTGAAACAAAACATTGAAGAAATAAATGCAGACCCTGACGACAGGATAGCTACTCTTAACATAAGATTTAAGAAAAATTAAGAAATTATTCATCTAGCTAAGTGTTTGCCCTTACTGAAACCTCTGCAGAAGAAGAAATTGATCAATGTTATCGTCAGTTAGAAAAAGCACATGAGGAAATAGGAGCAGCAGCAAAGCCAACTACTATAATTAGCTACTTTAATAGTAAGATAGGGGCATATAGAACGGAAGATGGCATGTCAACCAGTTTAAAAATTTGTTTTTTTTTCTTTTTTAGTGTAATGAATATTTCGTTCATTTGTAATATTTTGATTCTAAATCTATATATTAAGTAATTAGGGTTTTAAACGCTATTCCGTCTACCCTTCTACGTAAATAATAACAAAGAATACTATAGGCGAAGGATACTAAGGCTCGTTTCAGTGTTTGTGCAATTTGTGTGTGTGTGTTTATATAGGCTTCTTCTTGATAGCTAATTCCAACTTGAAGCCATTGCAAAATGATCATAATAACCAGACAATGTCTAGTACGAGCAAGATTTCATTCAGAACCAGAAAATAATAAAATCGTAATCAACAAACTTTGTGTGAAGTTTACTGGGCACACTTTTTTGATAGTAGAAATAAGAAATGGCTATTTTTGTATCTAGAATGCGAAATGCTACTTTTGCGTTCAAGAATGGAAGTTATTTTGCCGAGCTTTAGCCATTCGAGAACGCAAAAGTATTTCGCATTTGAAATGCAAACAATGATTTTTCGAAAATGCAATAAAAGTAATATAAGAATAAAAAATAATAAATAAGGTAACTGTCAACGTTAATTGACAATTTTATATTTCATAAACAATTAATTTATGTTTGAACCACGGCCTGCTGAATTGTTTGACAAACGTCAAAGTGACGTATAAATTTAACTGACCGCAGTATCGGCACCTTTAATTTACATGTAGTACAACATAAATTAGTCATGTTTATAATAGTTTATAATAGTTATTAGTATCTGTCGAAATTTTAAATTACTTAATAAAAAACTAATGTAGGTTACTTAATTAATAAAATCACAAATAAGTTCCTAAAAAATGACAATTTTTTGACATTTCTTTTATGTTCTAGAACGCTAAAGAATTTTGCATTCTAGAACATAAAAGTTTTTCGCAGTTAAGTGACAAAAAAGAATCATTTTGCTTACTGAGGATTTAACGAAAATTTCAACATTTGATGACAGTTTTCGAAAAAACTAATTTGTTGACAAGTTTAAAGTGTTAAAATTTAAAAAGGTCAAAGCTTTCTTAGTTAGATTTTTCTTATCTTTTAATAGAGAAAGGGCATTGTAGGATTCATTTTTGTTCGCATAAAATATCATTTTGTTTTCAAGAGTACCCAAAATTATTCAGTTTTATTGTTTTGTATTTTCGTACGCTATTTTTTTATATGTAAATAGAAAATGCAGTTTTTGTAAAGAATAATTGTCTAATAGCTATTTGGAATTGTATAAGTTTTAACATTATGCTTTACTTACAATACAATAATTTTTAGGGTGGAATGTTTGTAACGTTGTATACTTATGCTGTAAGAAACTGCTAAAGCAATTTTATGTATGTATAACAAGCTGCTGCATTTCTGTCTGAATATTTTATAGGAATGGTTACTTTCATCTGTATTTATAGATGTTGAAGATGTAGAAGTTTTTCAATTTGCCAATTTTTAGAGCGCGTCGCAAACGAAACTCATTGAGAGAGACTTTTATAATTCGAAGCTGCAAAGAGCTTTGTTTAAAAAAATCTTGCTAAGGACTTGTTCTCAGCTATTTTGAATTCATACGCAAGTCTATAGGTATTTAAAAGAGTTCTGTAAATTTGTAAATTTCAAAAGGATGACCAGCAGCATTCGACTTATCAGGTCATATAAAAAATCTAAAAAGATTAGTGTTTTATTTGTTCCTTTCTTTTGAAACTAGGGTTTCTGATTTAAAATTTTGGGAAATGCTTGGCGTTATTTTAAAATACTAAAGCTACCGTTTTCAAGTAAGAAGTCAAATCCAAAATATAAATTCTGGTTTATATTGATAACTGTTATTACAAAACAGAATTGTTTTTGTGCGTTTATTAATTTAATTAAAGAATCATAAATTCCTTATAAGCAATATTTCTATTAAAATATCCAGGAAAAGTCCCATCTGCATAGATTTGATTTGTACGTACCTCCATTTTAAATTTCGTTAGAAAAAACTTAGCACTCAAGAAAACGGAAATACAATAATTGCAGAAAATCAAATATTATTATATTGATCAAAAGTAAATGTAATCGGTTTATGTAAATTATTGCAAAAAATATTACCTTGCACAATTCCGCGAACGTTAATCACGGCATACAGTAAAGGGAAAGGAAAAACACCAAAGACCTTACAAATTTAAAATTGTACTAATAGATCTATCTACGACGTATTGCAGGAGGGAAGTTAGTAAGAGCATTCACTTAGTCACGAAAGAAAAACCAACTTAAAATATTCGAACTCAAATTACAATCATTAATCTGTACAGTATACAGTAAATGTGATTAATTCTAATGTAATGATACACCAATTTTATCAACAAAATCTGAAACCAGTAAGTGAACCAATAGTAATACACAACGAAACATATGCTGTTCTAATATTAATTTTATTCGAGTTGAAGCACAAACAGCTTGCAGTTCCTTCTCTGTCACACATGAAGGCATAAGTCTGCAAAATAAAATATGGAATTGTGGTTTTCAATATATATGTTTAACACATGCTCATCTTTCTTCGGTGATGCTACTAATTTTACAAGATCATCACAAAATTAACAAAATTAAGTTATTCTTTTCCAGTCAGTCAAATTTTCCCATCTATAATTTAGCTACTGTCGTGTTATGAAGCGTCAACACTCGGGCCCACAAGAGTAGGTCAAACAGCAGCTTCAAACACCATTACGTGATAACCCATTTCACTTTGTTCTAAATGAATACACACATAATTGGACAGATGATCAGAAAGTGAAAGCTTACGTAACACATAACTATACCTTTAGCATGCAACTTCTCAAAATGGTTTTTATAGCATACAATACGTAACTCCCAATTAAACAGAAAATCTAGAACAGAGTTTTGTATTTACTTCTCCAATTAACTTCAGATTCGCATAATCCATGTGGGTCTGTGCCTCCCAGAAATTTGCACCGATGAAGATGCTCAGATGATAATGGAGGGTACCTCAAAAGCATCGCGGAGAATTACCCTAAAAGTAGAAGCTGTTCGTTCGCAGCATCAGCGATATGATGTCTGGCAAGATACTACTTTTATAATATTATGGTTAGTAGTGATACAGAAACGTACTGTTAGAAGCAATTATTTTAAGGATAAATAATTATGGTTATGTAAAAGAAAAAACTTATATTTTAATATCACAACCTAGTCAAATATAATATAACCCAAAACGACATTTCTCATAATAAAGCAACTTTTATTTTGATACAGACTGGTCCTAAATTGTGTGTCATACATTTAATCATGCTGCGTTTTTAATTGTTTTAAAATTCACAATACTCTCAAATTAATGACACACTTTTGGGACCACCCTGTATACGCACACGCATGGCTATTTATTACTAATCTGTTATTTTATATGCAAGTGTGGTAACAAGCTGGGTCGTGGCGTTGCTGCTCGGAGGTACTGGTTATGATTTCTTCCTTCAGCACTTGAAAGAAAAAAGAAAGATCCTGGCCATGAACTGCACAACGTATACAAGTAATACCAGCAGCTTAGGAGACAAGGCCATTAAATTGGATATGAACGTACCGGACATGAAGATTTATAACGGTAAGTTTTGTACATAGGTAATGTTTAGTAATCTGATAAACACCTACACAGAATGTGTGGAGTTGAGGTCTAGGCTAAACTCCAATATAGCCCACTGGTGCTTAGACGCCTGCGCGTGATAATCCGATTCTTAGTTTGTCGGTGATTCTGCAAAATGACAACTGAGGCAGAACACGAGCGTCTTACGCCAGATCCAATAATCTTGGCTGCCGTAAAGGTGCAAATTTAGGTTAACTGCAGTTTAAGATCTCTGTGTACTTAGTACAAAAATACCTGTGTATTTAAAGACTGTGTGTATAGCCGTAAAAAAGGATTTATTCCAATCATAAACAATAATATTGAATTTGAATTTCTCGCTGACATAAGAGTTCCTTTGTGCGAATATTTCCTAAATGTCAAAATGTACCAGTGGGCTATAATGGAGTTTTCCCGGGATCTATGTTATTTATACATAAAACTCAGTTCAATCGAAAATTAAAATACACATAATTATAAACAATCATTTTTTACTTAAAGAGAGAAAAGCAGAAAATAGGGAATAGCTTTTTACGAGTATATAAGATGCTCCTATTATATCAAGTTGTGGAAGATTTGTTCATTAAAGTGAAGCTTTTACTGAAAAATTGCTTTTTAAGAAGTTTACCTTATATTGACAATTCTTAATATCATATAAATTATTATAGGGTATTTCATTTAAGATGAATATCGATGTTATATACATTTCAAATGGTAGTACCTTCTGTGTCTTCTTTCTCGGTTAACTAAACAAACGCCCTAAGCAGTATCTTCCTATATGTGCGGCCATTATTCTAAGCTCTCTGGTGTTCTTCCCTCTATGCTCTACCATTCTTCCTATTCCCACTTCTCATTGCATTCTTTGCCCTCCTTGTTTTTTGCGTCGGGCCCCAGCTTTCAATATTATTTTCTATATTTGCCCCCTTATTCATTCGCATTACATGGCAACACTATGGCAAAACGTTATCTAAAACAAAAAACAAAATCCCACTAACAACAATAATTGCTCTGGTTAGCTTAATAGTCGAGAGAAGGGCGGTTTACTGCTTAAAAAGAGGGGTGCCACGTGGTTGGCTACTGATACTTCAGGTCTTCGAGACGTCCCCAACGTTGAAGAAATATTAATGGAGTCACATGCAAATGGCAAAATGGGCATCTATTCACTTACCTTTGCGTTTAGCTATTAGTTTCGCTAAGTCGCGTTACACGAAATTAATGTTCAGTAATAATGAGGCTAATTCTCCCTATGTGACGAAAATACAAGCAGCGGAGTGATTTACTTTAAGTATATACACAACGGTCAATAAGACATTCGAATTCCCTAAATTGGCTACCAATACTTAAACACAGCAGTACACACATTTTGATTGTAACAC
Source organism: Agriotes lineatus (assembly GCA_940337035.1). Lineage (NCBI taxonomy): Eukaryota > Metazoa > Arthropoda > Insecta > Coleoptera > Elateridae > Agriotes > Agriotes lineatus. Next base: position 250,205,086 of record OW679194.1, read on the forward strand.
GACGAACGTAAACCCGAAATACATGCATAAAAACACTTCAAAAGGTATCGTAATTTGGCGACACACAACACAAAATAGCAAAAATTTAGATTCTATTACGATACCTCAAAGCCATGGAGGGAAGGGCAGTCCAGTAAATGTGGAGCAGTTAAGAGAAAGAATCGTCATCGCCAAGTCAGAAAGAGAGAAATGAGCCCAGCTGTCGAGAGGGCACTTGGACCATGAAATGCAAAAGGAAAAACTCGGCGGCTGGGAATGTAGCCAGTTTACATGGAGACCGACGATGAAAGCGGTACGGTAGAAAACGGAAGATTTATATGCATAGTACAACTGGTAAATTCAAATCAATCAAACGCTTTACGGCCGATAATGTTATGCTTACAAATACTACTGACAATCTTTCAATGAAGTTATCAAGAACGATCTATGTAATTAGACAAAAAATCGAGTAAACTTGCTGCCATTATTGTATACCACGCATTATTTCATAGTGTAATGACGTACGGTCTGATAAACTGGGGTACCTCTACACATATAAAAAACATTTATTGTACAAAAAAGAGCCGCGAGCGTGTTGGCGGGGGCGAGTCAGTTGTAAACCATTGCTCAAAAAATATAAAATATTAACGCTACCATCAGCAATACTATATTGTAAGCTATTACACATAAAAGAACATTATGGTGATTCTACAAAAAACGGTGATGCCAATGGTTACAACACCCACAGTCGAGGCGATATACAGGTTCCACAGCAGAGATTAACGTCCACTAAACGAAATAATTTCGGAATAAGATTATTTAATTCGCTCCCCAGTACTCTCAAAAGTGCCCCAACAAAACTCTTCAAAGGTAAGCTAAACTTTGTATGTGGATATATTCGATTTAGTTTCCAGTTTCCTATGTGGGCCTTTGGTGTTCTGTCCATCTCCATTACCCTCCATACCTTTGATTCTACACCATTTATTTTTATTGCCCAATTTGTACTTTTGTATAGACTTTCGACTCTTTTTCATACTTGGTCTGATACCCCTAATTTTGTCAACGCTCTCTATATAGTTTAGTTTTTAAATCCTGTAAAATTAAAAACATCGTTCTTCCTGTATCAAGGGCCTTTTAAATAGCTAGTCTTGGAGCTAAACTATGATCTTGAGCATATCTTTTCGTTCTGTGCACTGTTTGTTCTTCCTCTAGTTGGTGTTCGATTTCTTGTCTGACAATTTTTTCTATCATTGTGAAGTAAATTTTTTACAGCTTGTAAGATACATATTGCTCGGTAGTTTTCCTACTTCGGTGTTATTCCTTTTTGATATATTGGGATTATAATATTCCTTTCTCATTTATTTTTAGGATATTTCAAACCAAGATACATATTTTTCTTACATGGTTGACTAGTTTTAATTCACCATATATAAGCAATTCGAGGAATATCTCACCACTGCTGTTCTTCCAGTCTTCAATTTTAGACGGCTTTCTCTTTTATTTCGTTTCCTGCTTCTAAATCTTCCGTTTCTTGACCTTCTTCGATATCATCTTTTTGTTCTGGTATTGTTTCCTCTCTAATTTTTTATCCACGGTATTTAGTATTTTAGTTTTTTTTTATAATAAAATCTCTCTCTTTCTGACACTTCTGACTTTTTGGCAATATTTCCCTCCTAATTTCTTTAATATACCCCAGAATTGTCTTGAAAGTTATTTGCAATTTCTGTTCCAAGTTATTAGCAATTGACTGCTTTTGCTTCTTGGACGGCAAGTTTTGCTTCATTTATTCTTTACATATATGTCTGCCTACCTTCGTTTTTGATTTCTATTATATTTTCGATGCTTTTTTCTGTTTTTCTATATTTTCCCGTATACTACGACAAGAATATAGCCTATCAACGCTAATGCTATTAAGAAGCGGATAAAGCAATTAGACGAGTACACATATAGCTCGCACAATCACAATTATTGTGGCAACATCATCAGATGGCGTTTTGCGGCCCTGTGCCGATAAAATTAAAATTACAATCAACAATACAAATATAAGACCAGTAAACTAATTAAAATTCTTAGGATGCACTATAGCGTAGAACAGAAGACACACGCATTCACACAGTTGTCACATTAGTGGCTGGATATACACTAAGAGATCATTAGAGAAATGAGTTGAACAATAAAATAAAGCAGTATAGAGGCAAACGAAAGGCTCACCTGGTAAGAATGGTCCAAGACAGACTTCTACAAATATGTCACACATTCAAAGCAAGAGGCGAAAGAAAACTTGGAAGGCCAAGAAAGACATGAGTCGATATCGAACATCCGTTGAACGTGTATCGTTTGCGGAAATGTGATACTAAAAATCATAGCTAAAATTAATTAAACGTCCCTATATAACTCTAACAGCTAAAAGTAGTTTAGTGAAGTGCTAATTTGTAAATTGTATTTAGCTAACAGTTAATTGAACCCCCGCGAGGGGGTTCTTTATAATTTAACTATGACCAAACGTGATAGTGCAGTGCTTTCACCTCCTGAAAATGTGGTTAATAAAAAGTATCTCTTTGAGCCGGCCAAACTAATCACTAACAACAAATATTTCTTATCAACAAGCAGCATACAGAGCGCACAGACGATAATGCAAGGCAATTGTGCCGCAGCTTTAATTCAAATGGACACCACGGACAGCGGTGATAACCAGTCTAAAAACACTCGAGATAAAACAGATGAACAATCACAACCACAAATAAAAATTCTACCGATATTCTTGCATAATGCAAGTTCACTAAAATACCAAGAAATACTTAAAGACATTCAAGGCCAGACTGTAAAAGAATTTTCCATCGCTCATAAGGGAAATCAACTACAAATTAAACTAACCACTATCGAGGACTACAGAAAAATAACAAAACTGTTTAACGAAAATAACCTCGATTATCATACATTCAAAAATCCCGAAGAGAATCGTTTATCAGTAATTATACGAAATATTCCACTCTCAATAACTGATGACGAGTTAACTAATGAACTTAAAACATTAAAATACCCAGTGCTAAAAGTAGTTAGGTTATACAATAAAGAAAAGTATCCAATGCCATTGTGTGCCGTCGAACTTGCCAATACAGACGAGGGAAAAGAAATATTTAATTTAACCAGAATAATGTATTCTGTAATCGAAATTGAACCAAGAAGAAGATCTAAAGATATCCCGCAATGTAAGCGATGTCAGAGGTACGGGCATACCAGAAACTATTGCCAAGCAGAACCCCGTTGCGTTAAGTGCATGGGTAAACATTTATACACAGACTGCCCCAAACGCCCGAATGAAGACCCACAATGTGTTAATTGTAGTGAAAAACACCCAGCCAATTACAAAGGTTGTAGCTATTATTTAAAAATTAGCCACAAGGAAGAACAAAACACCCGTCAAGTACAAGAAAGGGCCACAACAACCGCACCCATCCCAAGAAGTAACCAGCCAAATAGCCAACTCAATTATTGGGCCACTAACAGAAAACACGCAGAAGCCTCAACAACAGGTAACAGCGATAATTCAACTAATTCGCAGAACACGGCTGATATAATAACTACTATTATTAAAAATGTTATTGACCTATTAATACCCCACCTAGACAAAATAATGCCATATCTTTTAACAATTATACCCACATTGAGTAGCAATGGATCCAAATAATCAACGCACTATCAATAATATAACTTTGCTCAATTGGAATGCCAATGGGCTCAAAATACAAAAAACGGTCTTTGTCGCATTCTTATCCAGACATAATATTAGTATAGCATGTATTACCGAAACACATTTAGCAAATCACGAACTGCTTCGCATACCAGGTTACAATGTATTTAGAAAAGACAGAGACGCTCGAATAGCCTCAGGGGGAGTAGCTATTATTGCCAAAAAAGGTCTAGAAGTATCACACCTTTTAGATCTAAACTTAATCAACCTAGAAGCTGTCGCCGTTACAGTTACGCTTAGCAATACCACTAATTTAAAAATAATAAGCGTATATAAACAACCTAATAAACAATTACTGGAACAGGATATCAAAACATTATTTTGTGAAAACACACAAACCCTAGTAGTTGGGGACCTAAATTTCAAGAGCACTGTATGGGGCTGTCGGGTTAACAATCCAAACGGCCTTAAACTATTTAATTATACTACGACTTATGCAGCACAAGTAATTGCTCCACAGGAACCGACGCATTATCCATATAGAACTAATTACCAACCCGATATATTGGATATAGTTATACAAAAAAACGTAAACACTCCAATCCATCAACGTGTAGTCTCGGAAATGGATTCTGATCACCTTCCAGTAATCATTAATTTCCAGTTAGAACCACCAATGATAACTCCAATACCAAAACTAATTAAAGGAGTTATAGATTGGGAAGTATTTCGAAAATCAATAAATAAACATACAAATTGCCCCTCAAATATAACTACTTGTGAAGAAATAGATGTTGCCATTAGCCAGCTTACAACTGCAATCAAATCATCAATAAACGATGCAACAATAGTACACTCGAAAAGGCGTCGGAACGACGTATCACGGCCACCTAATTTTATAATCGAATTAATCAAACAAAAACATAGAACACGACGACACTGGCAAGCAACAAGAGATCCCCTTGTTAAACACGAATTAAATCGCTTAACTCACCAAGTCAAATGGCAATTGGATAATTACAAAATAGATACATATCGAAAATATATAAGCGAACTACAAACCGGAGATCCAACAATGTGGCGAGCAACGAAACACATTTTAAGACAACCACAAGTAATACCAACAATCGTTCAAGATAACCAGAGTCATTCTACGGATCAGCAAAAATGCAATATTTTTGCTAACGATCTGCAGAATAACTTTACAACAACAGAACAGCAAGATAATAAAGATTTTATCAGAGAAATAAATAATGCAGTAGCATCAGCAATACCCCAAATCCCAATTGATTTTAGGCATACATCACCAAAAGAAATCTGTGACCTAACTAAGGATCTTCCCACCAAGAAAGCACCCGGCCATGATATGATTCCCAACATTGTTTTAAAAAACCTAACAAGTAAGATCTACGCATATCTATCAACCGTATTTAATGGCTGTCTAAGACTTGGATACTTTCCAAATGACTGGAAACTCGCAATTATAATAATATTTAACAAGCCAGGAAAAAAAGCTAACCAAGTCACAAGCTACAGGCCAATCAGCCTATTGCCTACTTTATCCAAAATATTGGAGAGAATAATTAAAAGTAGGTTATCTGAGGAAATTCAAAGGCTCGATGTTATTCCGAAATTCCAGTTTGGATTTAGGGCCAAATATTCTACAAATCACCAACTACTCAGACTAACACAAACAATTGAACAAGGATTCGAAGACAAAAAATATACAGTTGTTGCCTTCCTGGACATAGTTCAGGCATTCGACAAAGTCTGGCCAGAAGGGCTAATTCACAAAATGATTCAAATCCAAATTGCGCCGTATTTAATCAAAATAGTATCATCTTTCTTAAAAAACAGAACATTCAAGGTAAGAATAAACGCACTTACATCTACTATCCGACCAATTTCAGCAGGAGTACCACAGGGGTCGGTTCTTGGGCCCATCTTATTCAATATATTCACGCATGACATTCCCGAGCCAGTCCATTCAGATATTTCCATGTTCGCTGATGACACAGCTATAATTGTGCAAAACGAAAATATCCAAAATGCAGTGAACATCCTACAGCATGCAGTAGATGAAATAATCAACTGGTGTAATCAGTGGTGCATCACCATCAATAGAAGTAAGTGCGAAACCAAGATATTCACATTGCGACGAATTTTAAACCCGCCAAACATAATTATAAACGACGAAGTAATCGAATGGAATCGCAAAGATAATAGTGTTAAATACCTGGGCGTTCATCTGGATGGAAAATTGACCTGGGGAATACATATTAACAAAAAAGTTAACGAGTGCTACGTGAGGTTATCCCAATTATATTCCATCTTAAATAAAAAATCCACTCTTAAAATAAATTGTGCAACACTACTATACAAAGCTCTGTTAAGACCAATTCTTACATATGCATGCCCAATTTGGGGGGCAGCCTCCAAAACCCACATAAATAAAATGCAAGTTATACAAAACAAGGTTTTACGTATAGCTACCAACGCTCCGTGGTTTGTAAGGAATAGTCAGATTCATAAAGACTTAGAAATACCAACTATTGAAGAATTTATCAAGAAAACGTGCAAAAAGTTCTTTCAAAATATTGACTTGTGTGAAAGTAGTGAATTTTACTCACTTGGAACTAAAAACATTCATACGAGATTAAAAAGACAGCTACCGCAAGATGTTTATATGACATCAGACAACAGCGATGAAGACTGATTTACTAATAAACTGCTTATTAGTGTAGTGTGCGGATGTATTGTACAAATGTAAGATAACATATTAGATAACGCTAATGAATTGTCATAGTATTTAGTTACATTTTATTCAATTAACGCAACCATGTATGACATTCTAATGTCGATCTGGTAAATATATGTTAAAAAAAAAAAAAAAAAGAAAGACATGTATAGAGCAACCATAAGACAATTCCAGTGAACATATTATCGTAACGGAAAAACTCCAAAACATATTGAAGAAGAAGTGATATTTCACCACCTCGTTCTCTTTTTTATTTTCATTGTTCTTAATCTTCCCACAGACTTCTTTAGCTGTTTTTATTATTATTTGTTTTAATATTTTCCATTTTTCACCTAGGTTTGGTTTCGCAACTTCCACACTTTCCAATTGTTTGAACTTGTCCTTAAGCATATTAGTATACTCTTCTTATACTACTTGTATTCTTTCATAATTATGATTTTTGTTTTTGTTGCTTCCTATCATAAAACTTCGTTTCACCCATAGCCAGTATTTGGTGTGTGCTGAGTTCTGCTCCTCTAATTACCTTTCCATCCGATATTCCGTATCTTGATTTTCTCATATATTAAGTGACTTTCTGACATAGTTTATTTTACTTTTAGCTCATCTTGGACAACTGTTAACTTATTTTCTACCTGTCAATCTATTCCTATGATCCGTGGGCCGGATACTCCCCTCAACGTTACTATTTCATTCGGTTCAGGAGTTTTGATAATTCCTACTCCCATTTCTGCTCCTTGTCGTGCTACTACTCCTGAGTATCTCAGGACGTATCCCAAGTCCAAGGCCATCTCCCTATTTCCTTTCCTTTGTCTCACTTATACCCATTCATTTTATCTTGTATTTGGTCAGTTTAACTTTGTGGAAATTAAAAAAAAAACTTCTTTTAGACAATTAAACATGGCTGTCGTAAATTGTTTATTCCAGAAAGGTCTAGGTGTAGAGGAATTTTGTACCTAAACTCATATTTAGCATTATAATTCCAGCAAGTAGCCAAATATAATAAAATGTATATATAGGACGTTCCGCAATAGGAGGTCTATGGATTACCAGAATGTGTTTTGCTTTAATTCTTCAAGACAAAAAACATGTCACATCTTCAACTGTAAATTTGAGGAAGTACTTACGTCACTTACTAAATCTTTTGAAGTAAGATGTTTTAGGAGTTGGGCAATTTTTAAGTTTTGAAGTGTTTTTGCCTACTCCCTCTGTGCTTTATTATCGTATGTCTCAGTTCGCTCCATTTTGTTCGTCTTGTTCCTGTAGCCTTTCTCCATTGGGCTTCCCAGTATTTCCACGGTTTACCTTTTCTTGCCTTTTGCTGCAGGTTTAGCTCTAATGGCTTCCTTGTTACTCTTCCTTAGTTAATTCTCATAAGATGCCCCCCATTGCAAATGCTGGTTTTATTTTCAATTGCATCCTGTATATTTGACTTCTTATTCTATATTTATCTCTAGCTAGTATTTTTCTCAGAAATCTCAACTCCATGCTTATTAGTCTTTTCTTGGGCTGCTTCTTTTTTACCCACGATTCACAAAAATATAAAAGTGTTGGAGTTACCACTTTCACTTTTACCTCCATATGCACTTCTTTCCTTTCAAAAAATGTTGTCCGTATCCTTCACACGTGGCAAGTAACAGACCAGCAGGCACTTTAAAGATTGGGTAACCACGATGGTAGTAGTAGGGAAGTGAGGTAGTTGTTGAAGGTATGGTGCTAACCAATACGTTATCAAAGGTATGTTAGACAACTGGGTTTCGGGAGAGATAATCAGCGACCCTGACCTGCCGAGTCTCAGGTCAAACTCCTACATGGAGTGTAGCGCTCCTTTATCGATGAAGATGCTCCCACTGTCTCCATTCTTTCAGTTATTTTATTATTAATTCTTCTTTTCTGCTTATTTACACATCCAAGTACTTTAACTATTGGATCCGTTTTTAACGATATTACTGTGACATATTTCATTAGCAGCAGCTACAAATGACTGAGTTTCTTCTACATTTATTTTTATTTATTCTATATTGGTTTTCTATTATATTTCCACAACTATAGGCCATTCAGTAAACACAAAAACATTTAAATTTTTCCGAAGTTGGCATATAAGTAAAATTTTTGTGCTAGGGATTCTGTATTTTATTTTGTAAAGGTTTCCAACACCTGCATAAAGGTGACTTTGAATTTAAAAATGACAATTAATAAATTTCATATTTCAGTGTCAAAGTACATATTATTCTGGAAATTCTTGCCTGAACTTTTATAAAATGAAATTAAAATACCTATTAATAAATGCTACATCATTAGTAACCAACACAGTATTTGGTTAACATCCTTAATAGTATATTATGTATCAAGTTTTATAAACGTCATTTTAGTCACGAGTTTTATTAAACACGAGCGAAGCGCAGCGGAGCGAGTGTTTAATAAAATGAGTGACTAATAAGTTTATAAAACGAGTTGCATACTATACTTTTTCTACGACCACAAATTTAGAAAATATAACATCATATTATTTCATTAAAATTTTGACATTTATTATATTAGGTTAAATTATGCTTGACAAACTTCAAAGTGACGGTTGAAAACTAACTTGATTTTAGTTTTGGCTGTGGCTAATAAAGCAAATACTATTTGAACCTAACTTCACCCCATGACTAAAACATCATTGCCAACTTCAGCTCATGACTAAGAGGCTCTTTAGTCATAGGTTATGAAGGCATGATTAAAAGGTCACTTAGCGACGTGTATGTTAGTATGTTAAATGGCATTTTAGTTACAGGAGTAGAAAAAAGTAGTTATGGCAGATGCTAATTAAATGTCACACTCTTAACCTATTTGTTTTAGTAACTTTTTGTAAGTACAGTCGTGTTCAAATAAATCTGGGGCAGTGTTTTTTCACACGCAGGTTGAGTTACGAATTGAAGAATATCTCCATGAATTTCCTCTTATCAGAAAGAGTTACAGATTTCATTACCTGTTAAAGTTTAATGTAACTCTTTCTGATAGCAGAAAATCCATGGAGATATTCTCAAATTTTTAACTGATGCTACATATAAAAAAAAACGTTGTCCCAGATTTATTTGAACACGACTGTACATTCTTAGACAAAAGATGAATTTTGGAAGTGCACTCTTGAAATTTTAGAAATCAAAGGCCACTTTGTGTTTTTATGTTTAGTGAACGGACTATATGTTACAGATCTTCATCTGGCTCTGCTAATAATGCTACATCGTCTGTGGGCAACAACTCTCACATGCTTTCCAAGCACACGTTCATGTCGTAGTGCTATGTTTATCTTAGTCTTCTTCTTCTACTTCATAATTCCGTTATAAGCTTTTTCCTGTTTTTTTTACAGGGATATAAATTACCTTTCCAACACCTTTTTGGTTTTCCTATGCTTCTGCGGCCTGTGGGAGTCTAGTCTCTTGTCACCTTCACCATTCTGTCCTCGTTCATTTTACTGATGTGATCGTTTCATAAATTACGCATGTCTTTTATCCATTCGTTTGTTGGTATGCTATTACACATAACTCTGTTCTGTCTCGGCTGCTATTACTTATTACTTTCTAAAGAGTGTTCCTTTCCGTCTTCCCCAGTATTTTTGTGTATGCTATATCAGATATAATTTCTCTAGCCTACGTTAATATTGAGCTGATTATAGTTGTATAATTTCTGATCTTTGTTTCTTGTTCAAGATGTTTGTTATTCCATATTGTGTCATTTAAACATCCTGAAATTTAGTCCGGCTTTTTAGTTTGTTTCTTTACTTATTCTTATAGTATTCCTTGAGTCTTCATTAGGTTATATTCATGATGTGTTCTATGCAGTCCTTACATCTTTTATGTCTCGATATTCTAACACTCTCTTTCGCTCTTTGACATTATCAACTTAATAGTACGCTATGATGTAGTTATCATATGTAACAATCCATTTTTCTTTTCATTTAGTTTCAGACATAGACCATATGTCTATTTTGTTTGCTTCCAGTTCTGTTCAATAAGCATAGTACTCTTATATTTTCACATTTTTCATTTTATTTACATGGTTGTAGTGGTCTTTAGAGTACCCGTTCCGTTCCGAGACATTTCTCTGGTTACAACCTTCTTCCATTATCTGTGCTTGGGACTAACAACATCGTCAATGAACTACTCAGTCCAAGCACCATTGCCACAGGCGGGTGTTTTAGAATTTAAAATTTTTTGTCTGTATCTCGCCAAATCGAATGTGTTACAATATAATACTTTAATAGCGAATATTAACACTCTGGTAATTCCTCTCTATCTTATTTCCCATACCTGCTCAACACGGGTTGTAGCAAAGATATTTACCAAGTCCACAAACCATATACGTATTTGTCCTCTTGTTTATGACTTTTCTACTATGTTGTTGCAACGTGAATATACGGTCTTATATCCTCTTCTTTTTTCGTAAGCCACACTCTGTCTTCTATTATATTTTTTAGTGTACTTACCTTAATCTTCGCTTTGTAAATTTATCAATTAACTAATTTCAAATTCAGCTGTAGCAATCGCTTCTTCTTCTTCTTTTATTGTAGATGGTAGCCTGTTTTCTTCACACTAATCTATGACGTGTCTGCCAGATTTCAGTCATCTCTTCATTAGCTTTCCTGGATTTTGTTTCTTTTCGCTATTGGCTCTGCTAATATGGTTATTCTATTAAATTCACTTCAACGGTTTCTAGTACAGTAGATATCGCTTATAACAACAGCCAAGGAACAGGAGGAATTCGGTCGTTATATCCGTAGATTGCTATAAACAAACAGGATATAACTAAAGAAAAACAACGCTGATTGATAGCAAGAATTATGTATTAATACATAATGGATTACTAAAGCTCTTCAAAAAACCTTCTAATTTGGTTTAACTACATAATTGTTGGATTTCCAAAAATTTAGCTTGTGTTATACTTTCTAGTTATGATATTGCAGACTTTGCGTTGCCCGTTTCAAATCCTAATTGAATAATTTTGAATTATTTGAAGTCCAGAAAATGTTTCCCTTTTGGCGGCGTGTGGCGGTTCAAATTCGTTACGCTTTGCATCGTTATTATTTATTTGAGCGTAGATATTGTTAACATTTTGTATTTCTAGTACCAAATATATATGTTGTATTTACATAAAATTCCTATAGAAACATTCGACTTTTTTACTCCTAAACATTAAATAATTGCAGTTTTTTCCTCGACAGTAAAAGCTTTCCGAGTTGACATGGCGAAAAAAGTCACAGTTTTAGCATGCATTATCAACTAAACAGAAATACCACGCCACCACTCTATATTATAGTTTCCGCATAATTTGGTAATTCGCCTGGAGATTTCTGGAATTGTTCACACCGCTCGATGTTATATAAGATAAATTGCACCAAATTTTAACCTAATTTTTGGTCGCTATATCGTTTGCCCACCATATCCGATGTCGTAATAAAGGATATGTCCATTATTTATTTACTATGGACTCTGGATGGGACCTTAAATTTTCGTCTTTATCACCGATAGATCGTAATATGTATGTATGTATGTATTATCTGTTACCTCATTTACCTTGCGGTGTAGAGTTTGGTGCTTTATCTGATGCTTTATAATCGATCTCTATTATAGTTGTTTCGTTTTGCATTTTTTATGTTTAAGCTTCCTATATTAATGTTAGTCTCACCACTGTCGTAAATTATAACTTTACTTTGCGTTTGGAGACATTTGTTCTCCCATGATATATCTCAAAGTTACTCTGATATTCTGATCTCTTTTAATTCTTGTTGCCTTTTCTTCTACATTAAATGAGCTATTTTGCTATAACCATTGATTTTGTACTTATGAAACGTATGCATTAGATTTAAAAATGAAATATTTTTAAAATAAGTTGTAAATTTTTTACTCATTAAGTATACTGCTCCACAAATGAACTGGACCACCCATAAAAATTGTATTTATTACATTACGTCACAAAATATTTATATAAAAGTTTTTGTTTTATAGTATACTCATATTAAGCATATTTAATTGCACTATTCTCAAATATCAACTGAATAATTAACAAAATCATATTAATAAAACTAAAAAATTATACAATTATAAAAAACTATATTTCATAAAAATAAGAGGAATCACAAAAAAGGTTAATTAATAGTTCTTTGAGTCTCTTCGGAACGTTTAAAAATGTTTGGCAACGATTTGGCATACTTTGTATGCAATGTGCTATCAACATTTGGGAAAAATTCAAAATTTTAAATGCGAATATTTTATTGATGGACTTAGTTTTCTTTAAACCAAATTATGAAAAGAAATGCTTTTTATAGTCGCACAATCATGAAAGGTTACCAAAAATGCCATGACTGCCCTTTTAGATTTTTTTTTAAATTGCACCAATATATGCAAATGGTCCAGTTCATTTGTGGGGCAGTATATATAAGCAAGTTCTTCGAATCTAAATAAAAGTTTTTGTGTTGATCAGTTCTTACAAAATATAAATAAGTTTAAATAGAGGACCATTTTTAATAAAAAAATCTTTTAACCATATTCATCTAAATAAATGTTAATATTCAATTATTCTCTCCTCTTTGTGTATTTTAATTAAATTATTTAGCTTCATTCCATGTTATAATACGTTTACTCAACACAGATTTACATACCGACGTGTTGAATTAACTATATGTGAAACCTCTCCATAACGCACACTCATGGGGAATCTGAAAATGTCCGTTGTAGAAAGATGTACGTTATTCAGAGTTTTTCTTTTACCTTTTATTCCCTACAGATCTGTACACTAAAACCGTCCGTTGTGTAGAGGTTTGAGAGGTTGTCTACTTTAAAGAATTCCATACTTTTCTTGCTATTTAAACCTACAGCAAGTGAAATATTATTACATGCGATTAATATAAGCAACTTATAATGAAAAATTTTTAATTTATGGGATTGTTACTTTTATGTATTTAGTGTATTTTTTAGGCAAAAGTGGTTTCTATATGGTGAATGAAAATAATACTAACGATCACAATGACAGCAACAACAACAATAGCAATAATTTACAATCGTCATCTGAGACATCGGATCCACCTGAGGCTATATATACTGAAATAAAATTCGACAAACAGTTTCTGTGTAAGTATATCATAAAGAGATGTACGTATCTATATAAGCATGAAAATACTGATTCTGTATATAAGATTCAATGTTTTACTCACGCAATTATGCACAACTTCCATTTAAAACAACTTATATGCTTTAAAGTGTAAGTGAATGTGTGGGGCTACTTCAACCACTTAACAATTCACTTGTTTTATTTGAAGCCTATGGCTTTCATAAAAAAGATATTGCATTGTTTGGAAAAAATTAATATGGTGGTACATAGGTGGGAAATATTCATTTCACTCTACAGAATAGAAAAGCTAACAACTCGTAGTTGACTTTATCCTTGCAGTTAATCAGACACTAGTTGTAACTTAACACAAATTTTGTTAATTTTACGCTACTGTACCATGCAAGTTGGAAGATAAATGCTTTTTTTAATGTAATTAACTTTTTAACGACAATATAAAATATGTGTTTTTTATTATTCCAGTTTGTATATTAAGACGACTTCTTCTTGCATTTTCCATTAGAGTTAATTTTAAAAATATATTTGACCAAACTGTTGGAAGCGACACCATTCCAGTAATTCATGGACTGAAGTCTATCAGTATGGCTTGGGTCATTTTGGGACATACATGTATTGTAGCTTTTAAATATTCAGGTACGTAATGCTTAAATCAACTTATGTTTAGATAAAAATGTAACATTTTTCTATTTTTTATTTTTTAAGTTAAGTTATTCAGTTTTAATAAATAAACAATAAATAAAACAGAATAACATTACGTTATATTCATTTGTAGATAACATGGAGTACCGCAAAGTTGTTCAAAAAGAGTTCATATTTCAAACTATCTCAAATGGTACCTTCAGCGTGGATACTTTCTTCTTCACCAGTGGGCTCCTAGTTTCATTTTTGTACTTCAGAACCGCTGCTAAAGGAAAACTGGATCAGCTGACAAGGAAATCTACTGGGTTTACAGCTGGATTTTTGCACTTTGTGGGACTCATTGCATATAGATTTGCGAGGTAAGTACTACAAAATGTGTTATCAATAAACAGAGAGCGGCTAAAAAATATATTTTTTTCATAGTGACTCTTTTTAACTATTTTATTCGAATGTCAATTTGACAGTTGTAAATTCCGAAGTCCTTTTCAACTAAATTTCGAGTTAAATAGATCACTATGCAAAAAAACGCGTACTGCACGTTTTGAAAGTGAATGTTTTCATTTATTTGCTTGATTAACGAAAGCTCTCGTTAATCAAACTGTAAATCCATGGAAAATAGTAGATTATGTTATTAGGAGTAAAAGTGATACTTTATGTGGCGAAGCTGAAGTTTATTTAGCCGAACGTTAGTGAGGCAAATAATTCAGCTAAGCCACATAAAGTCACTTTTACTCCGAATAACATATACTATTTTATCCGCAACGTATTCAGGTAAATTTCAGGCTAGCACACTGTACCCCTGCGCCAACCTCTGTTGTTCAGATAACGCGCAACTGTAATGATATATGAACATACTGAATCACCCGTGCTAATAGCACACGGCCACAGCAGCTGTCACACCATAACCCACGGCAGTAGAACAGTGGTCAGGATAGCGGCCATTTTGTTTTTAATTGGGTCAATTAAAATGTGGACAGGATAGCGGCCATTTTGTTTTTAATTGGTTCAATCAAGCCACGCCCCCTTAATTCGCGGAATTATTCGCGGAATTTTCGCGGATTGACCTAATTAATTTCGCGGTTTGATCTAATTAATCACATATGAAGTTTGATATGTAATTTACATATGTGCTACTGATTAAATTACGCGGCGGTTATTTTTAATTTGCTTCTGGAATTACACGGCGGCCATCTTGGTTTTCTGGCGCGAATATTTGAATTTAAATATTTTTTTCAGATTTTTTTCTAAGTTCAATTTTTTGAATTTAAATCTCCCGGGTGTCGGCCATCTTGGTTTTCTGGCGCGTATATTTGAATTTAAATTTTCAGATTTTCTTGGTTTTCTGCGCGCGCACCTCTAGCGTATTTTCAAATTTTCTAATTTAGCGCCCATTTTTGAATTTGATTATTCGCCTCGTTGACATCTGTCTCTCTCGCTGTTGTACTCTCTCGCTTGAATTTATTTAATTTAAAAAAAGCTGTTCGTCACGGCCACTGGTCGGAATTGAACCGACGACTTTTGTATTTGTAGGGCAGAGTCCTGACCCCAGAGCTACCGAAGCGCTCGAGGTTGTAAGGAATTAATCATAAAGTCACTCTCGGTTAGCAAGCATATTATAATACATTTTAAATGTTATTTTCGATTGAGGTTTAGTTGCCGGATCGTATCCTTTTGTAATATTATAGTTCTGTAATTTTTAAAAAATTAATTGGACGTAGTTGATGTTATACTAATAAAAGAAAATGTATTTAACAAAACAGCCACATTCCACTTGTTTACGAATCGTTTCCTGGAAAACATACTGCATCGTGTAACTGTATTCGCTAATTACCAAAGCGCTTTGGATTTAAAGGTTTGAACAGTGTACCACTTCGCTGTTCTGACATTACACTTCCGTATTCATATTATAATAAATTTTAAATGTTACATTCGACTGAGTTTTAGCCGCTTATAAATTACAACAGCTAGTTTAAAATTAAATGGGCGATCGGTCACAATTATATATATCAGCAATAACATGAACAAGAAGATATACGTATTGCTTGAGTAAGAAAGAGATAAACATATAATCCGTTCACGACCTTTTTGGGACAGAGTTGGCTATTATTTTTTCTTTTCATGTTGGACTAACTGATTCGGTGATGTAGCGGATGCAACTTTTTTTCTGTCAGTGTCTGTTCGACATTTTCTTGCCACCACATTGCCAATTTATTATTTTAATATTCGTAAGAAAATAAATGCTTTATCAAGTGTGTAAAAGTAATTTTAATTTCCGTCAAAGGAAAAATCAAAATGCCCAATATAATTTTGTTACAACAAAAAATTTCCATTAGACGATGCTAGTTGCAGTTTAAAAAGGACAGACCAGATCTAAAAGAACACGAGTTGATGTCGAGACTAGAGAGAGATCCGGCAACAATGTACCTATTCAGAAAATATAACCTTAAACTGAAAACAACCTAACCTAACAGAAAAAGTGTCAGTTTGCATTAGGGAGTTTAGTTGCCGCAGAGGTACTGCAACAAAATTACTAGATGGTCATAGCCTCACCTGACCCAAAAAGATCGTGAACGGCTTATAGTAGCAAGTATTGGAGAAGGCTTGACTAATTTTAATTATGACATTTGTCAACTAAACATGTCTACTAATATAATTTTTTGTATGGCTATCTTTTTCTTACTCATATAGGTAAGAAAGGGTGGTGCGTTGCTTTCAGCTACCGTGTTCCGAAGATATCCGAGTCTTATTGTATAAGAATGGTTGTCCCCCCATAAATTTGAATAAAAACAGACAATTTCGTTGAAAAAAATAGCTTTTCAATATCGTTTGCAAATAAGACAAGGGATACTTGTAAAAATATAAGTCAAACCATTTTTTCTTGTAAAAAATTTACGAAAAGACGTATGTGTTGGCGACAAATTAAAATAAATTTGAATAAAAGCACCCAAAATTACGAAAATACGTAGAAAATTTATAAAAATCGGCATCTTGTCACATTAAATTCTGCAAAAACGACAAAAAACAATATTTTTATACAACTTTCATCGAAAAAATAGTAAAATTTTACGAAAATACGTCTGTGTTGACGACAAATGAAAATAAATTTGAATAAAAACACGCAAAAAATTACGAAAAGACGTATGTGTTGGCCACAAATTAAAATAAATTTGAATAAAAACGCACAATTTCGTTGAAAATCTTTACAAAGCGACTTTATAGTACCGAAAACTGATGTAAAAAAGTTTTAAGAGTTATTTCTAAGCATAATTTTGCAAACGTTTAACAAATAAACCGTAATTTTTTAAAGTACATCACACAATTATGAAATCGTAGTTCAATTTATATGAATTTTCGATACTTTGTATGTGAAAAAAATAGCTTCAATTACTAATATTTGAATAAAAACATGCAACTTCCAAAGCATTTCGTTTAAAATTTTAGAAAATCGACAGCATCTCCCATGAAAATTTATAAAATCGGCATCTTGTCACATTAAATTCTGTAAAAACGACAAAAAACAATATTTTTTTTACAACTTTCATTGAAAAATAGTAAAATTTTACGAAGATACGTCTGTGTTGACGACAAATGAAAATAAATTTGAATAGAAGCACGCAAAAATTACGAAAAGACGTATGTGTTGACCCCCAAAGTAACAAAATTTGAATAAAATCACGCAATCATACAGCATCTCACATAAATTTTCGCAAATATCGACATCATATCACATAAATTATACAAAAACTGTCATCACGTCACTTGAAATTATACAAAATACGATATTTTTATTCAAAACACGATGAAAATTGAACAAAAATCACGCAATCGCACATCATATCACATAAATTTACACAAAAATCGACATCATGTCACATAAATTATACAAAAACTGACATCATATCACTTGAAATTATACAAAAAAAACGATAATTTATTCAACACACGATGAAAATTGAACAAAAATCACGCAATTACAAGCCATCCCACATAAATTTTCACAAAAATCGACATCATGTTACATAAACTATGCATAATTTTGCAAATGTTTTACACTTTTTATAAAATGCATCACACTTTTTATAAAATGCATCGCTCAAAATTAAAAGAAATAGCAATTTCGTTGAAAAATTTGCAAATGTTTTACACTTTTCTATAAAATGTATCGCCCAAAATTAAAAGAAATCACAATTTTTTAAATTATATCACGCCATTATGAAATCGTAGATTGATTTTCACAAAAATCGACATCATGTTACATAAACTATGCATAATTTTGCAAATGTTTTTACACTTTTTATAAAATGCATCGCTCAAAATTAAAAGAAATAGCAATTTCGTTGAAAAAATATGCAAATGTTTTACACTTTTTATAAAATGTGTCGCTCAAAATTAAAAGAAATCACAATTTTTAAATTATATCACGCCATTATGAAATCGTAGATTGATTTTTTTTTTTGAAATTTTACACTTTGTAACTGTAAAATAACTTCAAATACTAATATTTTAGCTTTAGATTTTGTAATTATTGCAGATTCGTGAAAAACAAAAGGCAGAGTAGAAATAAAAAACACAAACACTCTTGTAATAAAACAAATATATTGTTCTTATTTCGTATAATACTTAATAATATAAATATAAATGTACAGCAGAATGTCTTATTTCTAAAAATTCGCTAGCAATTTACAAAACTGTAGTTTGAGGTGCACAACATTTCAAATTAAAAAGACTGCAAGTAATAAAATCAGAATTTCATTGTGTAATTTTAAAGTTTAAGATGCACCCAATCTAGAATTCCCTTCGTTTTTTGGTGTTGATGACATCTGCCTTAGAGGCGTTTTTCTAACGGCCCTTTTTTGGAGGCGTTTCCTTATCGGCGTTCTTCTGACTGAACCTTTTTGATGTGGACTTGGATGAGTAGCTGGTGTTTTTAGTTTATATTCTAAATCGGACTCGCAGTTATCAGTTTCCATTTCGGTTTTTCCTGTAGTACCAGTCGGGGTTGGCTTCTTTTGCTGTTTAGGTTTAGCTAGCAGTACATTAGCAACGTTAAGGTCTTTGATGTAATCAGCAAACTGTAGGCGTTTCGGGTGGATTAATAGTTTTTTCGAGGCCGCAGAGTGTCGTGAATTAAATCGACTATGTTTGACGCCGGAAAAATTTCACCCTTTATAGTAACGGTACCCTTGTGATCCCAGCTCACATCGCTTGAGGTACTCAAAATGCGTAGGAAAACTTCAGCTTTTTTCTTAAAAGTTTTGGGAAGCGTAGATAAAATAACGGCATTTGATAGGCTGTCACTGGTTGTTTCAATAGGTATTTTGATTGGCTGCCGCGCCTGGTTTGTGAAATGAAGGAATCGTTGTAACACTTGATTGTACTGGATCCATTTATCGTGATCAGTTAATTTGGACTTTAAAACTTTTTGCATTTCGTCATCAAGCTGTGATAATATATTTTTCTCCGCATCATCGCCAGACTTAAGACGTTGGACAAATTCCGGCGATACAATCAACATCTTCCGCTCTTTGTCCATTTTAGTCGAAAAGGAGCTCAGTCGTTTGTTCTAGTAGAAGCCGTCGTGAATAAACTAGCTTAAAATCAAGACTTTCATAATAAATATATAAAAAAAAAATATGACAGGTACGGGAATCGAACCCGTATTCTCTCTCGAGATCAGAGCTTAAATCTGACGCCTTAACCATTCGGCCAACCTGCCTCCCTATATAAACGAGCACTCTCTGCATAATTAAGAAAACATCTAGTTTAAAACCCTTCTACATGCAATTTCAAACAATATTTTCATATAAATTAAGCCATGTACAAATTTCTAAATCGGTTTTGATATATATTTTATCGAAAGACTGGACCTCAGCTACCGTTTTATTACTATTTGTCGTGATTCGTCATCGATGAATTTTACAAGAGCCAACCTGTCTGCTGTGTGACGTACGCAATGTCTCCATCCCTTTTTATTTTAAAATTCTATAAAAACAGAGGCCCGACTGATGCCGCACTAACACGTTTTAAACCATTGTACTCTGTTACCTGTTACCCTCTTGTAAAATTCATCGATGACGAATCACGACAAATAGTAATAAAACGGTAGCTGAGGGTCCAGTCTTTCGATAAAATATATATCAAAACCGATTTAGAAATTTGTACATGGCTTAATTTATATGAAATATTGTTTGAAATTGCATGTAGAAGGGTTTTAAACTAGATGTTTTCTTAATTATGCAGAGAGTGCTCGTTTTATAGGGAGGCAGGTTGGCCGAATGGTTAAGGCGTCAGATTTTAAGCTCTGATCTCGAGAGAGAATACGGGTTCGATTCCCGTACCTGTCATATTTTTTTTTATATATTTATTATGAAAGTCTTGATTTTAAGCTAGTTTATTCACGACGGCTCTACTAGAACAAACGACTGAGCTCCTTTTCGACTAAAATGGACAAAGAGCGGAAGATGTTGATTGTATCGCCGGAATTTGTCCAACGTCTTAAGTCTGGCGATGATGCGGAGAAAAATATATTATCACAGCTTGATGACGAAATGCAAAAAGTTTTAAAGTCCAAATTAACTGATCACGATAAATGGATCCAGTACAATCAAGTGTTACAACGATTCCTTCATTTCACAAACCAGGCGCGGCAGCCAATCAAAATACCTATTGAAACAACCAGTGACAGCCTATCAAATGCCGTTATTTTATCTACGCTTCCCAAAACTTTTAAGAAAAAAGCTGAAGTTTTCCTACGCATTTTGAGGACCTCAAGCGATGTGAGCTGGGATCACAAGGGTACCGTTACTATAAAGGGTGTGAAATTTTACCGGCGTCTAACATAGTCGATTTAATTCACGACACTCTGCGGCCTCGAAAAACTATTAATCCACCCGGACGCCTACAGTTTGCTGATTACATCAAAGACCTTAACGTTGCTAATGTGCTGCTAGCTAAACCTAAACAGCAAAAGAAGCCAACCCCGACTGGTACTACAGGAAAAACCGAAATGGAAACTGATAACTGCGAGTCCGATTTAGAATATAAATTAAAAACACCAGCTACTCATCCAAGTCCACATCAAAAAGGTTCAGTCAGAAGAACGCCGATAAGGAAACGCCCTCCAAAAAAGGGCCGTTAGAAAAACGCCTCTAAGGCAGATGTCATCAACACCAAAAACGAAGGGAATTCTAGATTGGGTGCATCTTAAACTTTAAAATTACACAATGAAATTCTGATTTTATTACTTGCAGTCTTTTTAATTTGAAATGTTGTGCACCTCAAACTACAGTTTTGTAAATTGCTAGCGAATTTTTAGAAATAAGACATTCTGCTGTACATTTATATTTATATTATTAAGTATTATACGAAATAAGAACAATATATTTGTTTATTACAAGAGTGTTTGTGTTTTTTATTTCTACTCTGCTTTTGTTTTTTCACGAATCTGCAATAATTACAAAATCTAAAGCTAAAATATTAGTATTTGAAGTTATTTTACAGTTACAAAGTGTAAAATTTCAAAAAAAAATCAATCTACGATTTCATAATGGCGTGATATAATTTAAAAAATTGTGATTTCTTTTAATTTTGAGCGACACATTTTATAAAAAGTGTAAAACATTTGCAAATTTTTCAACGAAATTGCTATTTCTTTTAATTTTGAGCGATGCATTTTATAAAAAGTGTAAAACATTTGCAAAATTATGCATAGTTTATGTAACATGATGTCGATTTTTGTGAAAATCAATCTACGATTTCATAATGGCGTGATATAATTTAAAAAATTGTGATTTCTTTTAATTTTGGGCGATACATTTTATAGAAAAGTGTAAAACATTTGCAAATTTTTCAACGAAATTGCTATTTCTTTTAATTTTGAGCGATGCATTTTATAAAAAGTGTAAAACATTTGCAAAATTATGCATAGTTTATGTAACATGATGTCGATTTTTGTGAAAATTTATGTGGGATGGCTTGTAATTGCGTGATTTTTGTTCAATTTTCATCGTGTGTTGAATAAAATATCGTTTTTTGTATAATTTCAAGTGATATGATGTCAGTTTTTGTATAATTTATGTGACATGATGTCGATTTTTGTGTAAATTTATGTGATATGATGTGTGATTGCGTGATTTTTGTTCAATTTTCATCGTGTTTTGAATAAAAATATCGTATTTTGTATAATTTCAAGTGACGTGATGACAGTTTTTGTATAATTTATGTGACATGATGTCGATATTTGCGAAAATTTATGTGAGATGCTGTATGATTGCGTGATTTTATTCAAATTTTTGTTACTTTGGGGGTCAACACATACGTCTTTTCGTAATTTTTGCGTGTTTCTATTCAAATTTATTTTCATTTGTCGTCAACACAGACGTATTTTCGTAAAATTTTACTATTTTTCAATAAAAGTTGTAAAAAAAATATTGTTTTTTTGTCGTTTTTACAGAATTTTATGTGACAAGATGCCGATTTTCTAAAATTTTGAACGAAATGCTTTGGAAATTGCACGTTTTTATTCAAATATTAGTAATTGAAGCTATTTTTTCACATACAAAGTATCGAAAATTCATATAAATTGAACTACGATTTCATAATTGTGTGATGTACTTTAAAAAATTACGGTTTATTTGTTAAACGTTTGCAAAATTATGCTTAGAAATAACTCTTAAAAACTTTTTTACATCATTTTTTCGGTACTATAAAGTCGCTTTGTAAAGATTTTCAACGAAATTGTGCGTTTTTATTCAAATTTATTTTCATTGGTCGTCAACACAGACGTATTTTCGTAAAATTTTACTATTTTTCAATAAAAGTTGTAAAAAAATATTGTTTTTTGTCGTTTTTGCAGAATTTAATGTGACAAGATGCCGATTTTTATAAATTTTCTACGTATTTTCGTAATTTTGCGTGCTTTTATTCAAATTTATTTTATGTTTAGTTGACAAATGTCATAATTAAAATTAGTCAAGCCTTCTCCAATACTTGCTAATATAAGCCGTTCACGATCTTTTTGGGTCAGGTGAGGCTATGACCATCTAGTAATTTTGTTGGCAGTACCTCTGCGGCAACTAAACTCCCTAATGCAAACTGGCACTTTTTCTGTTAGGTTAGGTTGTTTTCAGTTTAAGGTTATATTTTCTGAATAGGTACATTGTTGCCGGATCTATCTCTAGTCTCGACATCAACTCGTGTTCTTTTAGATCTGGTCTGTCCTTTTTAAACTGCAACTAGCATCGTTTAATGGAAATTTTTTGTTGTAACAAAATTATATTGGGCATTTTGATTTTTCCTTTGACGGAAATTAAAATTACTTTTACACACTTGATAAAGCATTTATTTTCTTACGAATATTAAAATAATAAGTTTGGCAATGTGGTGGCAAGAAAATGTCGAACAGACACTGACAGAAAAAAAGTTGCATCCGCTACATCACCGAATCAGTTAGTCCAACATGAAAAGAAAAAATAATAGCCAACTCTGTCCCAAAAAGGTCGTGAACGGATTATATGTTTATCTCTTTCTTACTCAAGCAATACGTATATCTTCTTGTTCATGTTATTGCGGATATATATAATTGTGACCGATCGCCCATTTAATTTTAAACTAGCTGTTGTAATTTATAAGCGGCTAAAACTCAGTCGAAAATAACATTTAAAATTTTTGTTTAAATGAACAAAGCACATGTCTCGACCTGTTTTAAAAGTTTACAACGGTCAAATTTATGAATCAGATTTCGCTATATAAAATAAAGTAATTATCGCGGATTCGCTGATTTATTCGCGGATTTCGCTGTTTTAATTATAAAATAAAGTAATTATTTCATATAGCTTTTCAAATTTTCTGCAGTCGAATGGAAATTAACCACTGCGCGAATAGAAATTAACCAGAAACTTGGGACAATGACTATATTGCAAATTATAAAATTATTATTAGTAGCAAAGCTGTTACAAATATAATTTTTTTTAAAATTGCATCTGCCTGTAAACACAATATGGTAAACATTCCCGTGCTTATAATTTGAATTTCTGAAAAAATAGTTTGTTTCAACTCGAACGGTGTGACGGCACAGCTGCGAAATGACGTCTTGTTCAATTCCTATATGTTCAACAGACCTCGATAGCGCAGCGGTAAGGTCCTAAAGCTGCTGCCAAGAAAAGTAGGGTTCGATTCCCACTCGGGTCCGACGCAAATAGCTTTTTTTAAATTCAAATATTTCCGCGAGTGAATGCAAGAGAGAGACAGCAGCTTCGAAGAGCGAGATAGATCTATCAGTTTGAATTTCAAATATTTCCGCGAAAATTAAAAACAACAGCCGTGAGAAGTGCGCGCGCACCAAGATGGCCGACGCCCCGGGAAATTCAAATTCAAA
The DNA here is from genome assembly GCA_940337035.1 of Agriotes lineatus. NCBI lineage: Eukaryota > Metazoa > Arthropoda > Insecta > Coleoptera > Elateridae > Agriotes > Agriotes lineatus. The sequence continues at coordinate 250,229,632 of OW679194.1, forward strand.
TATGGGAACTTAGAAAAAATCGGCAAAAATTAAACTTAGAAAAAAATCTGAAAAAATTTAAATTTCAAATATTCCCGCCAGAACTCCAAGATGGCCGCCGAAGTCCGACGCGTAATTTTAATCGGAAGCTAATGCGTAATTAATTCAGTAGCACATGTGAAAATTAATTAGATCAAACTGCGAAATTAATTAGATCAAATCGCGAAATTAATTATATCAAACCGCGAAATTAATTAGGTCAATCCGCGAATTAAAACCGCGAAATCCGCGAATAAATCCGCGAATTAAACCGCGAATCCGCGAATCAATTAAAAGGAGTGGGGGGTAGCGGCCCTCATTCTACTTGGTTGCCATGATTTTCTTACTTAAAATGGCAGTATTCAGGTATATCAATAAATACAGCCTTATAGATGAAAAATATGGTACAACTAATCAACTTTGTTTACCATAAAAACTATACTTTACATCGGTGACATTACTCCACAACGTTGCCATAGACGTTTGTCAAATTTTGCAGAAAAATAAGTATTGACCTATCATAAACAGCATTAAAGTAATGGAGTTGAAATGTAAAGAAATTCATTGAGATATGACAGAGGCTTTCGCAGAAAACACGATTCTATTCTATCTTACAGGAACGGATTGCTGGGTTTAAGTTGCTGTTAAAAACGAGAAGCGATATTAAAATATTATTTCTGTGTCCATTCATAAAAATATACCCACAGAGTTTGATAATAGAAAATAGCAGAAGAGTTAGAAAATGAATAGCTATACAACGTTAACAATTTAGTAAAAATGCTTCCTATTGTTCATTTGGAACTGGGCATAAAAAACCTGGTGTGGTACACGAACACAACTTCATTTTACAGTGATCTTATAATTGCCAAAAATTTGATTTTGAATTTTTAAGTATTTGTCAAAAAATTTTAAAAATTACAAATTCCCATACAAAATAAAGAGTTAGTTGAAGAGAGAATTTTTTCAAAAATTTTAAGTTAAATTAAAAAATGTAATTATATACTGGGTGAACTGGAAAATCACTTATCTCACATCAATACAAATTAAAAATGTAAAGTTTGAAAAATATCGTTGGAGCCGTTTTTGAACAAATAAAAAAAACTGAAAAATCACAAGAGTAAACACCATACCTCCGGTTATGCGATTTTGTTCAAAAGGTTGCTGTCGGATCTAGATAGTACACAAAACTTATATATGAAGTTTGAACACCATACATCTTTTCGTTTTTGAGACATTCTGTTCACACACAAACACACACACACACACGCACGCACACACACACGCACGCACACACACACAGACAGACTGACAGACAGACCAATGAACAAAAACATGTTTTTTGGGTTCAAGGAACTCAAAAACGTGAAGATCTGTTGAAAATTCAATTTCGAATTTTTGGAGTGAAACCAATACTTACTTTATTGTAAAAGGAAGTAAAAATCGACACGAATTCGATTTCCCAACTAATAAATGCTGGCTGATCAACAGATTCTAGTAATGCCAACCCCTGTTGAAGAGACGACTTTGTGATAAAACTTAGATTTACCCCTATGATCAGAAGTAGACGCAGCAACAAATCGGTTCATTTTTCCGGAGTAAGAAAATGTGACTGACCGATTACTTATAATATTGAAAAACTGACACTGTGGAGAGTATTAGGTAAAAACATTAACTCAATTAAGGCAATAAATAATAGAAAAAACACATAAAAAATTCTCAAAAAAGTATCGTTTTTCTCCATAATAATGCACCCCGTCATTACTACAAAGTTGTGCTCCAAAAATATTAACGTCTTTCTTATTCACCCTTTGACTATTCCTTACGTAAGGCGAAGTAATTTGCAGATCCAAGTTCAGAATCTCTGCAAATAGTAATTTACGTAACAAGTATAGAAAGTGGAGCTTTTCAGTACGAGTGAGATGTTTCCGGAAGAGGCCGTTAGGCCGAGTCCGGAATTTCGAGACGAGTATGGAAAAGCCACTTTCATACGAGTTTCGTACAATATTTTTTCGTACACTAGCATACAAAACGGAATACTAAATTTATCCTCGTATATAGCAAATAAGTAGAGTAATATTAATGTAATGTAATATTATATGTGTTGTAACTAAGGAAACGTACGGCAAAGTGCTACTTTGCCGTACGAATACCGCAAAATACTACTTTGCCGTACGAATACCGCAAAGTGCAACTTTCTGATTAATAAATTGTACGGCAAAGTAGCTCTTTCAATGCTAGTGTACGAAAAAATATATTACCTCCATATAGGGATTATGTTAACTAAAAAGGTTTAGTTGTTTTAGTCAATTTATAAATACCTTCTCGTATTTAAAACCGTTGATGGATTTCTAATAGGCTCTTGAACTAACGTTGTTCTGTGCCAAGTAAGCTCACCTAATCCTGTTTATAAACTACTATAGGTTTAAAGATAGGTTAGGAGCTATAAAAGGCTGATGCTAATACAACATTAGGAGTCTGTACAACATCCATATTCACTTATTCTCTTAATATTTTAAAACTTGCCACACTTCCACTCTACGTGATCTTTTTCTTCTTCTTCTTCTTCTTTTCCGGAAAAATCTTCTCCTTTTACCTTTTCAGAGCGTCGGTCGCATTCTGTATCCATTTTCGGAACTGGTTACGATAGGCAACGATGCTTTTCTTAAGTCTTTACCCCTTCGCCCTATATTGTTCTCCATGCTTGTCTCTAATGTTTCTCTTGGTATTCGTCTACTTTGTTTTCCTTCCAGTCTTGCTTTTAGCGCTCCTCTAGGAGTCTGTTCTTATTTATTCCCATTACGTACCTATACCATTTTAACTTTCGATTTTCTACTTCGTAGTCTAATTCTTTTACAGTTATTTCTTTTTTGGTAACTATGTTTCTTACGAGGTCTCGTTTGGTTCTACCCAGCAATGTTCTCTAATGTTTCATCTCCCTCGCAGATATTTGCGTTAATCTGTCGAAACTGTACGTTAAGCTATGGTATAAGCTAGCACACGAGTAGTTACATTATAGCATCGGCGAAGAAACAAATAATACATGTATCTGCCAATACCGATTCAAAATAGGCAAATATAATCATCTTGCAAGCACAATAAAGCATGTATACTAAGATAACATATGATAAAATAAATACTAAAAGAAGGCTATTTCCACATAATAGCTATTTCAGTCAAACTAATCCAAAGGCGCAGACAATTTCGAGCTGCGGTCACAGCATTCATGTAGTGTCGAGATTTACAAGTTGAGTTATAATTAAAAGTAAGATTATATTTTGCAAATTCAGCTATAATTAGCTGTAATGCGTCAAACTTGGACAGAACAAGCATTGATTAGAAAACCTATCTTGAAGATGGCAATAAATCGGCTATATTTCAAGTATTAGCTTGTCATATATGTGCAGCTAAACTAAATGGTAAACTAGACGCTAAGACAAAGTCCTGGTCCGCAGATAAACCCCATAGCTATACTTCATGCAAAGCCAGAAATATCCGAAAGTTAGGTTCGTGCTACGGCCGATCTTGCATCAGGAAAATTTTGTAAGCTTAATCTATGGAATCAAAAAGGTATATATACAGCAAGGCAGATTTTCGTGGTGGCACAAATAAAACCCTGCAATGACAAGCAGTAGATTAGACCCTGTTGAAATTGCCTAAGTGTGGAAACTTTCCTGTCGGTTGATCGATTTTGATAAATTTGTAATTCCAAACTTTAATAACATTACCGTAAATACAGAAGGAACTGCTAAGCAACATTCCACTTTCAGCTTAGATGGAAAAGGAAGCCACGATGTATGACGCAATTTTGTAAATATTTGACCACCTTTCATTTTGTCCGTTAGTCATTTGTTAATTCGCTGGTTTGGCTGTTGCTTTTAATACGATAAGTTGTTATTAACAATGGAAAAGCGTCTCCAGGGGCCATCGCAAAAGCAGCTCTGAAAAACGCGCGAGGGATTAATCTTTGTTGTGCTAGCAAAGTCACGCTAACATTTCAACAAAATGTATGGTTCCATGATTGTTTATAATTAAAAACTGAGATTATATCTCAACAAAAGTTTGTTTTTTAAATTAAAGTAAGTAGTGTTATAATCCGGAGTTTTAATCAAGGCAGCATTTAATTGTGGCGAGGTAGCAGAAACAGAACTGTATTTGTACATCAGCGAAGGACTTTTCAAGGTCAGCATCGGCGTGCAGTTTTCAGAAGAGTCCAAAAACAGTAGCGGCACAAGCAAGTGTGAAAAACATTATTGCCATTGCAGTTCAAAAAGGTGTTTGTAGATGTTTGATTCTATTAAACTTACCTGATTTGACTAATTGTGGAGCAACAGTTTGTTGTCATGTCAAGCATCATTCTTCTTTCCAGCTCCTACGAATTCAAGAAAATATTTTATTTGTTCCTCACTTGTAAACATCAATTTATCAAGTCACTGTATTCACCTTGAAAATGTTTCTTAACTGGCTAGCCAGTAAATTTTTTACTGGCTAGCCAGTTATATTTTACAAGCGTGCTCATAGATAAATGATAGCGTGCAAAGCCAGAGTTGTCTTCCTTAGTAAGTGTCATATTGATAAATTTAGTTGCTTGTCAATTTGACATTTTGAATAAATGGTAAATTTCTAGTTATTTACAAGTGAGGAACAAATAAAATATTCAACAATACACGCCAGGTTACCATTTTTACTGGCTCAAGGATATGACAGGCTCGCCTAACGGCTCGCCAGTCATCCCAATCCTATCGCCAGTAAAAACTGTTTTACCTGGCTTGTAATGTTAAATACTATAAATGCTGTGTGTAAGTTTAGCAGTCGAAAATTTAATTTTGCACTCAGATTGTTTTGAGTAAGAGGCTTAATTTTAGGGTATATAATTTATATAAAATTGTTGTGTTCTTTTTATTTGAAGCTTGCGACTAATCGTATCTTATTTTGTTGCTATTAATTTATTGTTTAAAATACTAATTTATTATATTATATTAGTGAAAAATACCATGTTGTTTGAACTGAATAGCTTTATAAATGTATCATCGAAACGTTTCTATCAGAAAATTATAAAATACCTTATAAAGCAAGAAATAAATTATCATAAATACGTTTCCATAACTATGATATAAAGCGTTTTAACTTAATAATTAAATTGTTTTATAATGTTGGGCCGAATTTTTAGTCGCCTTATAAGTTTATTTTAAAATTATGTTATAGGTCTTTCCTGTTGAAACAGGCCAATCCGTGCCGCCTGTATTTACCTATTTCATACCATTTTATTATATACCCAATTAGTAATAAAGCCTGACAGTATTTGTTATTATGTCCTATTCAAGTTATAAATAAGAAACGCTGTGTAGGTGACCGCGGACTATAAAGTCCAGAGTGCGAACGCGCTAGCACCACGTGAGGGAATGTACTAACCCCGCAATATAATTCGGGGAACAACGAATAGCGGAATCGAAGCGACGCTGCGGCCCGCAAGTGAACTCATTCGTGCTCACGTTGGTAAAAGGCGCGGGTCGACTGGTTTGCTCCAAAGCTGGTAAAGAGCGCAAGTCGACCTTTTAAAAGTGTGTTTGAGGGTTTGCGCGTGCAAACCGCAAAAGACGTGCATCTTTAGCCGAGTCCAAGGTGCAAGCTATTCAGTTGAAATAGCACAGAAGCGAGACTGCGGTGTTCCAGTCCGACATCGTTAGAAGCGGCGATTTCGAACTAAAGAAGACACCCAACGCTGTTCCCGTTCTTTGATGAACGTATTGAGAAATAAGGTTAGTTCCTGCTTGTAATCTCGCGACGAAATAAGAAAGCAGCTAGCAATTGTAATAAATAATTGCGCAACTGCTGGCAATGTTTTTGCTGCCCAGATAACGGGGAAGTACCGGCAGGCATTAAGTCATTTGCTGATTTGGCGTCTGGGGGCTTCAAATAGCGACGCATCCTAAAGAATTGACAACTTCGCGTTCAAGATATTCGTGTGTGCGGATTATACCTTGCGCTCGTGAGCTTTGACTTTGCATGCGCTACTGAACGTTTAGGATCCAGTTAAGGCATTTTCTCATGGGCAGTGCACAACTGCTTTATGTACTTGTTCTTATGTATATTTTTTGGTGTGTCTTATGTTTTTTACAGATTATATGTATTCATGTAAACTGTTGGGTTTTTATTGCCATTGGTGTTTGCATTTGTAAGTACATTTCAGGTGACAACGAGCTGACCTCAACAATATTAGTTTACCCTTAGCTGCACTGACGATGTTAATAGAGCCTCATAGCTCACCGACTGAATAAGATAGCGAACCAGGGAATTGTAACGTAATAAATATACGGTACCCCCACCCAAGAAAAGCTCCCTTCCGTGCTTTCCAAGAATACTTCAATACTCAGCATCACTCCGTTTCGCTAATACAATGAAATGCTATGCACCAGTTATTCATAAAAAAAATAAAAAAAAATTTGCCGACTACCATAGCTCAAAAGTTCGATGTTGCCTTCATTTTCGAAGGACCTATCGTATGAAAACGATCCAAGACTTCAGGAAGGTTCCTGGCGACCGGAATCGTGTACACATACGAACATACATCCCCCGCACAGCACGTTTAGGCACCCCTCAATACGGGGGATTGATCTAGTGGGCTGGGATCTTCACCAAAAGATCCGTACCGCCGAGACGGAGATTTGATATAGTGGGTTCATTAGTCGGTTGGCTCGAATTTTAGAGATATTTGACTCAGAGTGGTTTTCGATATGAGGGAATTTCAATACTCCGTACACTTCGTGTCGAAGTAATTTAGTAGTGTGTAGGGCTAGGCAAAGGGCCGTGTTACACTGTCGACATATAAAACAGTTCTATTAGAGGGCTATTGGGAAGCAATTTACACTATGGGTTATCATTGTCACAGTCTTTTATAAAAATATTTTATAGTGGTACAATATGCAGCGTCATAGAAACGGTAATAAAGCTGTTACAAAATCAAAGAGTTTGTTTAGACACAAACAGGTTGCGACCAGCTATGAAACAAAACATATTTGAAACAATTGATTCCACGTTCGTATTTCGCCAAAACTTCTAATTATTTATTTTCCAGAAAATTTGGTTTTTGATTAAAGTTGGTGCATTAAGAAAAACCATTTATGCGCATACTAAATTTAGAGTAGGTATGTGGTACAGGGTCACCTAAAATGCGAAAATATTATTTCGTGAAATAGATTTTTTTAGAAACTAGAGTTAAAAAACATAAAAATACAAACAAGAAATCTTAATAAACGTTCTTTATACAAAGTACAGTTACTGAAAAACTGAGATTATTAGAAATAAAATACTTTTTTTTCTTTAGCAAATGTTAGTGTGCTTTAATCGACTCAAAACAAAAGGTCAAGTGTTACTTTAACAGCAAGGGTAGATAAAGTATCACTTTAACATCAAGGGTAGATAAAGTAATTTAGTTTTTTAAATTTTATTTAAATTACATATAACAGCTTTGTATTATCCTAGCAACCCAATCTAGCTACTAAGATTTTAATATATGATTGACTTTCCTTATTTTCTTTTGAAATTGTTAACGTTCTTGTTATAAAAAATTGTATTATACACGACGATAAAGGTATTACTATCCACTCTTGAATCATTAACGTCTCGACTTCGTCTCGACGTTAAACGATTCACTCGTGGATAAAATTTAACTTTATCATCTTGTATAATAAATTACTATTATCCTGACTTGTTCAGTTGCTGTACGTGTTAATCCTCGTTACTTTAAGTTACTTTTTATAAATAAATAATATATTTTATAACATTCAATTTAATAAAAATCGCTATTTGTTTATAGCTTTTATACGGCCCTGTCGCGGGAGCATCGCACGGCTAAGACGCATCATTTTATAGATGTTTTATAAGAGTCACTTAAATAGTTTAATTATCGCGATAAACAAAAAACTGTTTTATAGTAAGAAGCCATTTGAAAGTACCAGTGTCCAGAAATGTAAATATGACAAAATATAACAATTATAAAAATCATTTGATAGTATTTTGTGGCACTTGAGTACGCCTTAATTATAGAGTAATGCGATTAGAACAAATTGAAGTATACATCATCGCCAAAAAAACTGGAAAATCGAATTAATTAAAAAAATCAGGAAGCACTGGTAATAATCATTAAAATCGGAGCGCGTTCAAAATGTATTAAAAACATGCTATATAATAATTCAAAATAGAATTATCTCCTCATAAAATTACCACACTTCCTAAACCTTGCTGCAGGGCAGTTCAATATAGCTATTTATGCAACAAGTGCTAAAAGTCGACGTTTATGCACGAGACATGAAAATTATGAAACGAAGCCGAAGGCTGAGTTTCATAACATGTCTCGTGCATAAACGACTTTTAGCACGCGTTGCATACAATATTTTATCTACGACCTTAATTTTACCGTAATTAATCCATAAATATCGATTTAACAAAGGTTTGCATCTACGACACTTTTAATTTATGTCATAATAAACAGTAGGCCACGCCGCGCCGGCGATTATTTACCACGCCAGTACTGTCAAGGTCAGTTACGAAATGTAATTATTGATACTCCACATCTGACTGTATTCATTACATAATGCTTTAATTATTTCAAAAACACTTTACCTGTAACGCAAGAAGCTACTAGAATAACTTTACAACTTCACTTCTAGTTCAAAATTGTAGTCTTATAACCTCACTTCACTTTTAGCACTAGAGCTGAAAGTAAACAGCTGATTTCTTTAACCACGGTAAACTATAAAACGTCACTTTTAGTGAAACAAGCTAGCGCTAAAGGGCCTATTTTTAGTAGTGGTTGTAGATAAATGTATTTAGTAACAAGTATACACTGTAAAATAAGGTCAGGGCTGACAATGTCGTCTCAATAACCGCATTTCCAACACATCGACTTTAAAAAACTTAAACTTAAAAATACTCATCACCAAAGGAAAAGAAAACGCAAAGGTAGGAGGTGTAGGACTACTAATACATAAAAGAAACACGCAAGATATAATAGAATTGAAGGCCATATCAGAAAGAGTTATATACGCAATACTTAGAATCACCAATAAATACAAAGTGAAAGTCATACACGCATATGCGCCGACAACCAGTTATGAAGACCAAGCAGTAGAAGAATTCTATGAAGAAGTGACACAAGCCCTGGAAAATAAAAAAACAAAATATAATATAATTGTAGCAGATTTTAACGCCAAACTTGGGCAAAAAGAAGAAAAGATGGAGAAGTATATAGGAGAACACGGCCTAGGAAAAAGAAATAATAGAGGAACTATGTTAATGAACTTCCTACAACAGAACGAGTACTACGCCATGAACACGTTTTATGAAAAGAAAGAAACAGAAAATGGACATGGGTGAGCCCAAATGGAACAACTAAAAACCAAATAAACTATGCACTATCTAAACATAGACATATTATAAAAGGTGCTTCTGTCCTAAATAAGTTCCACACCGGAAGCGACCATAGAATGGTCCGCGTTAATGTGTACATAAACGTGAAGTACGAAAGACGAAAGTTATTACAAAAACCAAAAAATCAGATAGCTACTAAAAAATTAAAGAAAAACAGAAATGAGTACTCATTAGCAGTAAGCCAACGACTCCGTACAACCCCTATCATAGACACTGATACTATAGATGAAAAACAAAATAAAATAACAAACATACTGGCAGACTCAGCTAGAGAAGTAGCAAAACAAACCAGTCAAAAGAAAGACATTCTAACGAAAGAAACAAAGGAAATGTTTGAGAAAAAAAGAGAATTAGTAAGAAATGGTAAAGTAAATACAATAGAATACAGAGAAATGAATAAGAGTATCAGAAGAATGATTAGGAAAGACAAATGGAAGTACAATTACCAACTGGTAGAAAAAATAATAGAAGATAACTGTAACATGAAACTGCTGCGTAAAAACCTCCTACACGGCAAACACAGATAACTAAAATTAAAATTGGAAGCAAAGTAATTACAAATCGAACTGAAATCGTAAGAGAAATAGAGTAATTCTACAAAAAATTATATACATATAAAATACCAGAACAACGTGAATTGCAAAAATCACGCAAAGTTATGAATGTAAACTCGGAAGATATTCCAGGGATAAACATGGAAGAGATGGAATATGCTCTAGCTCAGATGAAAAATAATAAGACACTAGGCAACGATGGTGTTCTTACAGAAATGCGTAAACTGGGAGGAAACGAAATACAAGAAGTATTACTAAACCTGTTAAATGAGTGCTTAGAAAAGGAGGATATACCAGAAAAGTAGAAAAACGCACAAACGGTGCTGCTCTATAAAAAGGAGATAGAGCCAACCCTGAAAATTACAGACCCATAACACTGTTATCCCAAATGTACAAACTATTGTCGAAGATACTTACAAATCGTTTAACAAGAAAGCTAGACGATTATCAAACAAAGGGTCAAGCGGGATTCGGGAAAGGATTTAGCACCCAAGACCATCTACAAACTCTAAAAACAATAATGGAAAAGACAAACGAATACAACATGCCTCTGTGTTTAGCATTCATAGACTACAGGAAGGCATTCCATACGATTGAACAATGGGCAGTATTTGAAGGGTTGAGTCATTGTAGAATTGATCATCGTTATACCGCATTAATAAAGAAAATATATAAAAACGCAACAATGACGGTTAAAATACACGAGGATAGAAACCCTATAACCATAGGAAGAAAAGTGAGACAAGGCGACATCGTGTCTCCTAAACTATTTACACTTGCGTTAGAGGACGTGTTTAAGAAATTAGAATGGCAAAACCGGGGCTTAAATATTGACGGAGAGTTCATAAACAATTTGAAATTTGCCGACGACGTTGTTTTAATAGCACAAACAATGAATGAGTTAGAAGAAATGCTAAATGATCTAAACGAGAAATCAAAAGAAATTGGACTAGAGATGAACTTCCAGAAGACAAAGATAATGACTAACGAAAAAAATCAGGATAAAATACAAATAGAGATAGACGGCCACATAATTGAAGAAACAAATAGCTATATTTATTTGGGACATACAATAGGAATGAGAAGCGAAAATCAAATAAAAGAGATAGAACGACGAATAAAACTAACTTGGTCGGCGTTCGGAAAACTACACTTCGTGTTTAAAAGTGACGTTCCAATAATTCTCAAAAAGAAAGCATTTGACACATGTATCCTGCCTGTTTTAATATACGGAGCTGAGACGTGGACATTAACAGCAAGAGCGATACACAAGCTATAAATAGCGCAAAGGTGCATGGAGCGCTCTCTACTAGGGATAACACTGAAAGATAGAATGAGAAACGAATGTATAAGGCAACGAACAAAAGTTAGAGATGTAGTAGAATCAGTAGCAAGCGCAAAATGGAGATGGGCCGGACACATAGCCAGGATAACGGACAACAGATGGACGAAAACAGTTCTAGAATGGAGGCCGAGATTAACAAAGAGGAATACAGGAAGCCCACAAATGAGGTGGAAAGACGACATTGTCAGGATAGTGGGACGCAACTGGATGAGAGAAGCACGGAACAGACAAAAATGGAAAGAGTATGGGAAGGCCTACACCCAGGAGTGGGTTGAATAAAGGCTTAAGATGATGATGATGAAACTTAAAAATAACGCGGTCAATAATGTTCTCTTCAAAAATGTCGCCAGGCAAAAATATCGTCTTCAAAAAATAGCCCGAAAAACACTTTACTTGAGTAACCGTTGAATAGTCCTGTTTGGACCCTGTGTTACAGTATCGAACTGTTTACGACACTCACGGGAGTGGGGTGCCAAATGCTTAATCAAGTCCGGGAGACGTCAACACTTACCCTCACCAAATAGGCTTAAAGGCAACGGCTTGATACGCTCAGGGAGATGGGCGTGGTTTTAGAAACGGTACACTACAGGGCAAGCGCGACGGTATGTATATGGTGTTACAAAATAAATGGGCGCCACGAGATTCAGACATAAAAGCCACGCTTAACCGAAACTCGAAAGCCAAACGGGGTAGGATACTTGAGTAGTAACTCTGGAGTCCCAACAGTGTAGCGAAAAGCGCGCCGACCTACCTGCAACGCTTATAAACCGCTCTCAGGCCTCACCTTACATCAATCTTGACACATTGACTGAGTTACCCTGTAAATAAGCATGCACAAGTACAAGGGAAAATCATAAGTCAAATACAGTAAACAGATCTATTAGACCAAGTTCATGGCCAAAAAGTACAACAATGCCGACGAGGTCAGCGTACACAATAAACTCACAATTTAAACAAAAGCTAAACCTAAAAAGAAAGCCCAACATGAACGATTGATTCAAAGACATAGCCGGGCTTGTAACACAAAGGATTACATTTGGAAATTAGCACACAATGCCTTGATTAGGTAACTGATAACAAGTATGCTTAATTTAAAATATTCTGAGGTGCCGGCTGGCAGCAAACATGAACGAATAATTCAAAGATATAGAGTGCACAATACCTTACTTAGGCGGCTCGGCTGTCGGGCGCTAATCGCTAGAGCTGTCGGACGGCAACGTGTCATGGGTGGGTACATATGATGTCCCTTGGATCCCCAATTTATTCGGGAAGAAACTGTGCAAAACCCGCCTGGGCTACTACAAAAACATGCGAGGCCGCTAGATATCTCGCTCGTAAGATTAGATTCCGACTGAGAAGGCGGAACAATTAGCCAAACAGGCCTTCGGAAAATTAACGAGCGGCATCGGCCGTCGACGACGACACCACAAAAGCAACTAAGAATCACATCCTGTCACTCACACAGCCAGTCGTGAAGTCTCGAAAACAAAAAGCGGAACAAAGCGGTATCGGTATAAACACTGGCCGCACGGCTACCAAGCGCCAACGCTCGAAGAAACACCTGCAGCCCCAGCCGGAAATCAACTAAACTGCAAAGTTTTCGCCTAGATGCGCTGTCTGCGACATGCAGCTGTAGCCAATGACATCACATCTGGCAACGAGCTTGACGGCCCGCATTTGGACGAGTGCGACAGAAGTGAAATTATTTAGGAAAGTATCTCGCTTGCTCCCATTGACAATGTTCTGAAATTGCTGTAACCGAGAGCTCCGAAACGGGGGGAAATAAAATGCAGTTGCAACTAAGACGGCTAGAACCCGGAACGGCTACGCTGAACCATTTAGAGAACCAAAGGTACGTGCGTGTCACTTTTAGAATTTTTAGATGCAAATAGCTGAAGTATTATACGAGAAGATATGACTGAAAGGAAACCTATATACAAGCAAACTTGTCAACTTTGTACCAAAACTACTCCAAATGGTCATTATTGTCATTATTGAATTTAAAAAAACGGCCTGACACCTTGTAATATCATTTTTAATTCCTTTCATTTCGCCAATTTTATTAAGTACGGCCCTGCGCCCCGAATTCGCAATTGAGTTCATCTGGACGAATATTACAATGCTGAGGGCCCGCATTCCGGTAAGCGTTTCCTTGAAACGCGCTGATGACTTTTTGTTCCGTTCTGCAAACAAACAGTTTAGCTTCTCGAGTTCTTAGTATTCATTCTAGTTATTTAATACGCTTAAGCGGTCTGGAATCGCATAGCCAGCTTTCGACCATTCTGGAATTTTCCTATATGCTTTGTGCTTTGTGCATCGTTGCAGTGACGCAGTCCGTTATTGTTTCTTTGTTTTCATGGCGACAAATAGGCGCCCTGGAAAGCTTAGGTGCTTCCCCGAGTTCTTTAGCCATATTTAATTGAATGGTGCAATAATGCGACGGGAAATTCAGCTTGTAATGGTGGAAGAGAGATGCATTTCCGACGTGGGGAATCATCGTCGAACTGCCCGCATTTTGGAAACTCAATTACGATCCAGCTCTGAATTAAGCGAGAACTGTGCCCGCGCCCCGCTTGCCTTGGACCGGGGCCGCGATGTGTCGTTAACTAATTTTGTGATGTGATTATGTGTGCCTTTTCGGTGATTTGGTGGGCTGAATTTTGCGGAAGTGTGGTTCCAGCGGATAGCGATAGTTCGCTGACATTTTTGAAACCCGGGTGGCGAGTGTGAGATGTGGTAAGCCGACGTAATTTTTGGGCAAGGCGTCAATTGTTTCTGTTTGTTTCTGCTCACTGGTTATTGTTAGAGGAACAATTTTGCACCAGTTGCACATCAAAGTAAGACGTCTTTTCACCATGCCCTAGTGATCCTTCTCGTGTTAATTGAGAAGTTCTGCTTCTGCAAATTCAGTTTACGTCATGCCATCTGCATTGCCGCCCCCTTTTGACATCTTCGGTGAGGAACATCCGTATCACTGCCCTATTGACATCTTTGGTGAGAAACCGCTGCAGCCTTCGCCCTTATTCCGGCCAAATTTCGACTCCAACCTTGGGGATGCTTGCATCGTCGCCTTCAGCTGCCGCAGAGCGACCACCAGGTCCGGCCCTGTCATCTTCGGTGCCCAAGCAAAACATGATTTGGCTAAAAAAAGAGGAAATTCAAATCTGTACTTGCCTTGTTTTGTTGAGCGCATCGTGGAAGTGCCCTAAATGCTTTGTGTGCGCTGATCTCGGTGTAAGAACATTACACGTGTTAATTTCGTTTTGATGATAGTTGGGAAAATATCCCTGTTGTTTCTTCTTGTGTAATAATTTTTGTGTTGTAAATTAGTGGGTAAGTTAACTTTGACTGGAATCCCTTATATTTTTCATTTTTTCATTTCATTGTGGTGTTTGGATCATTAAATACAAATTTTGTCAGTCAGCCTATTTATTTGTTGTACTTTTGAAACCTTTGGTCTTCAACCAGTAATGGCGAATGCCGATTGTATTTAAGTGTAAAGCCAAAGCATGTTCCTTTGTTGAACAAGCATTAAGAATATCGGCTTGAATTATAGTTTTAAACCTTTAGGAAGATGGCCATACCAGGTGAGTCATTTGATTTTAAGGACACCCTGCGTTTGAACCAGAAGACCTGGGGGGAGCTTGGCGGACAGCGCGGAGGCGACTTGCAGTTAACCCGGTGAATTTTGGCATAGCTTCCGTGACCTTTCTCGCTTTTGTCACGAAAGCAATTTTTCTCCAAAGCGAGTGGCGTCTCGAGCAATATTTTTGAGTAAGAGTATAGGGTAAGTTTTCGTCGGTTTCATTAAGCCATCGAACCGCGTATTTCCCGATCGAGCTAGACCGAGGGTAACAGAAACACCTCCATCTGTTTCGACACATTTTAGATCTGTGTAATTGCAGAGACCGGCGAACCCTTCACTTTTTCCCTGAATTCGCACCTTAGAGTGTTCAATGTCGATTGACTTGAATTAGTATGTAACAATCTGTTTCAAAACCTAATTTTCATTACGTTAAATTAGTGTTCTTTTAAAACCATTCGAATGTGTTGAGTCTTCTAGTGACCAAATCGAGCTGAAAAAATATACAGAGAGGTACTTAAAAAACGTCCAGAGCTGCAGCATTGTTATTTTACATCCCATTTTTAAAATTCAAACATTATATAAATGGATCAAATCCCTCTATAACTTGACAATAATAGCTATTTCTGATACAAGTGCTAAAAGTGGCTGTTTAGTGCACGAGACTTGAAAAGTATGTAACGAAGCCGTACGCTGAGTTTCATTAACATGTCAAGTTCAATAACACTTTTACCAGGAGTTTCCATACAATATTTTTCTACGACCTTAAATTTACTGTTGTTAATCCAGAAATATCAATTTAGCAAAGGTTTACATTTTTGAAAGCTATAATTTATGTCATAATGAAAAAATGGCAGTGGATAGTTAGCCAGCTCCTGTGACTATTTCTAAGCCAATTGTCACAGCTAGTTTTTAAAGTTATTTATAGCAATAATTTTACTTTGTCCATTACATAATGCTTTAATTATTCAAAACACTTTAGCACTAACGAAAGGAGCAAACAGCTGATTTTTCTTTTAGCACGTTGATCTATAATATGTCATTTTTAGTTCGACAAGCTATTGCTAATAGGCCTACATTTAGTAGGGATCGTAGGAAAAACATTTGTTAGTTCGTAATACCTCTCAGCAATGATAGTCACCACTTTTTTAAAATAGGGACTAGATTTTTCAATTTTTTTCGAAGACCTAAAATATTTCTGAATACAATGATGTAACAATATTATAATTTCCTTCAGTGATAGCGAAGAAACAAGTAAAAGTTAAACATTTTTTGCACATCATGGTGGCATCAAATCAGCCATCAAATACAATCAAGTAAGCTGAGTACAGGGTGATGTTCAAAAATAGTCGCCAAACCAATAAAACTTAAACTGCGGTTATTTTTAACAAGATTGCATTTCGCGGCATAATCCGCAGTTGAATGTAAATATCTTAATTACGGTAAATGGGCAATTTTGTGGAAAATGCGAATGAAACCAAATGAACAGCAATAAAATAACAAAAGAAGAGCATTGCAATTTTTCGTATAAACTCTCGACTAAAATTACACTGTACTCAGTCTACTTGATTGCATTTCTTGGGTGATTTGATGCCACCGTGTGTAAAAATTTCTAACCTTTATTTTTTCTTCGCTATCAATGAAGGAAAATATGATATTCTTACATCATTGTATTCAGAAAAGTTGTATGGTTAGACAAAAATAAACTAATGTGCGATTAACATCTAGTATCCGCAGAATCAGCGTGTTTTGTTTTTAGAAAACACTCAATCCTAGGATACTAGTTCTCAAATCATATATTTCTATTTCTGTCTAACTCATAGAAAGCCCGTAAACTGTATTCTAACTCATTTAATTGCCTATGTTCACATGATCCACCACCAGTATGTATATTGATTGACGATTGCAGATACAGCAACGCAATAATACAAGAATTAAACTATTAGTTATATATTTGTAATTAAACGTAGCTTCTACTTTACCTTCCAGGCAATTGGATTCGTAATTTTTTTGTGTTACCAAAGATCCGGCCCTGTCCAAAACAACGGTGCGTGTACAGCAGGTAATGAGTGAATCACCCCGGTATTTAACCCCTCATTCCTGCAAAGCATGCACGTAGTTTAGCTCGAAAGGGTCCGTTTTTTCCAATCGGGGTACGCATTTTAATGGGGCACTAAATCCAGCTCGCGACGCGGTCCGTTTCCCAAAGTCATCTCTTCATTAGCGAAACGCTCGCAGCTCTTTTGAAAGAAAGTGAAACGGCTCAATAAAGCAGCATAATGGCTGTTTAGGTTTAGGAGCAGTTCGAGAGTCGAGCGATGTAGTATCTGATAGACGCCAGGCGTCGCGATGCAAGTATGAATGACGCCGCACGCAATCTAAATTCGTCGCGACGCGTTGGCGGTGTAAAACCGCCCATTAAGAGATACCTACAGGTACGGCGAACACGCATGGAGTGAATTCCAGGAAGGCTCGGCAGCAAAACAAAATTTCCGAGACGTTTGCAAGTTCGAGTTAGTCATACCACGACATGTTGATAAATTCATGGCCCTGCAGTTTTTTTATTAGACAATGTTCTCTTTCAAGTTGAGACATTGTAAAGCGATCTTGCCATGCATGTAAACCATTACAAAAAAAATCAGAGCTTTTCTCTGGAAACCTGTAGTCGAAAGTGATTAATTTCTTCATTACATGAAAATAAATTGTATTCAGATGTTTTTCAGCAACAAAGAGAGTAATCGAAAAATTAGATGGAAAAATAATAAAATTCAAACCAATATGAAAATAATATGATACGCAAAGAACTGTAATACTTCGGATTCGTAAACTCTTGTTCTGGTCAGGTTAACTTTAGCAAAATTACTTTTTCTCAATTACTTGCCCTCAATAAGTAATCAGAAAGCCAAGAGTTCGATTTATTTTAGATTAAAGTTGTAATAATAATAACCTCAATGATATACATATTGCAATGGACGTAATTAAGCTAACATACAATAATGATAGGAATTAATATAATTAAGCATCCGACATAATAATTTTCATTGCTTGCATGCTTGACGCCACTTTGAGAGCGAACCCGTGGGCCGAATTGGCTGATTTTGGTGTCAATCGACTCAGGGCGACGCAAGTAAGCCAGTAGCAGGGTTTTCAAATTTTCACAAAATGGATCACTCTTGTACAAATTGCATTAAATGAATTATTTCGCGCCCAATTTGGGTGCAGAACGCTAGTTATAAATATTACGTTAGAAATATTCCATAAATGTCATAATTTTAATTAAAAATATACTCAAATAGCATTAGCGTTGAAATAGTTTCATTTAAACTGTAACATGGCATTAGCCTTGACTTGGAAATGAAACTGTAATCACAGCAAGCCTTGACAAAAACAATATCAATGTAAGATCGAAGCCAGAAGCCAAGCTGGGGAGTGTGTGTTGACTTCCCGCATATAGAAAAGTAAAAGTTAAAATAAATATTAATTTTTGCAATTACGATGTATTTTAGATTAGTGCATTGTTGTTTGATAGGCTGCAGAAGTTTTGCATTATTTCCTAGCGCCTCTGCAGATGATAAAGCGTAGAGCTGTATTGTACTTCTGGTTTTTGGGTGCTTTTTGGCGGTGATTTGTTCGTGGCCCAAATAAGAAGCGGAGGTTTGAAGCTCAAGGTAAGCAGAAATCTTCATGCATCGCAGTGGAGCCCCTGGTGTGAGCACAGGAAATGCTATTGGAGCCGGAAACAGCGATCAGACGACGAGCAGCACATTGACGAGTTATCAGGGAACTTGCAAAGCAGGCTAACCAATAATAAAGAGGCCCAGTCTTAGAAGGAGCTGCTGGTGGCCCGATAAAGACATAAACATCCATTTTCGGAGCATCACATCAAAGCCAGTGGCATATTTTTCTATAAAATTCAGTGACCTCTCGGTGGCTTCCCTTGTGTGTGTTTTGTTTTCAGTGGCGTTGTTTACTTACGTTGTATCACCCAGGCAACGCATCGATACGTAATAGCAGACGTAATTGTTTAAAATTAAGACTAGTCTGGTTATTTTCAGTACCATAAATGTGAGGTTAAGTCACTATAATTTGACATCGAGGATATTTACTTTAGTTTCTAAAATTCGGTACTAGGTTATACCATTAGTTAAATATGCAGCGTAGAAACTAGCGCAATTAAGAAAATCACAACAATTTATGTAAAAGCCAGTATATTAACAAATAATTTTACATATTTCAAATAATAAATTGACAGGATGTGACAACCCAACCCATGAGATAGAGTCATTAATTAATTAACAATAATTTAATAAATATAGCAATAAGTAGGAGCTGCGCAAATTCAATTGTAGTCATCAATTAATTCTTTAATAAATTAAAACAAAGAGCTATCTCAACCGTCTCAATCACAACAATATGTTGATTTTTATAAATACAACACAAAATACCTTAAAATAGAATCAATATTATACAAATGTATGTAGTACACAACAGTAAATAAAAGCTGCATCCGAATTTAGAAAGCCTGGAAATGCCTGAGCAAATAGAAAACCAATACCACCTCCTTGTTCCGTGTAGTGTATGCAGATTCTCGAATTATGAACTTATTAGATTAAATATCGGAGCTTTTAAATAGTAATTAACACCCTGGAAGGTGTTTCCACTATCCATAACGTCAGTGATAAGGTTGCAGTGTGCGGCGCTTTACTTCAAACGGGATCGGTTCAGCGACGCAAACGCTCCACCGTTTTGCGTTACAAGACCTTCAGTTGCGCTTTTCGTAATATTGCAGGATGATCTAGGTTTGCCAGGAGGATCGCAGGGTGCTTTCTTGTAGGCAAAATCAGTGTCATTCTTATTTATGGCGGTGCGTATAGCCCAAAGTTTCCAAAAATGAGGGATGCCGACGTAGAATGCAGTAACATGCTATAAATTCTGCCACCTAGGTAATGGCTCTGCTCGGGAGCGTCGTCAGCAAGACATTCTGTCAGCCAGGTATCGCCTTGGTTCAAAAGGTAGGTAGCCCCCTTTAGTGCTCAAGGCAAGTGAAGCTATAGCGCTTTCATGGGGTAAGCATATTACTTTTATACACTGTTGGTCGTCTATCGTGGGGGTTATCTTCTAGTGGGGTTCTGGTAAAACCTCTCTATGACAGCTCACTCGAGCGTCAATTGCAAATTGGCGTACACTTGAGACCGAATTTTAATTGTGACTTCTGTTGACGGCATTCAAATTTCAAACACACTAATTGTGTTTTAAATAAAATTTTGAGCCAATGCTAACGTTATAGAAAAACAACTTGAACTGGTAATAGCATATGAGTACTTGTCAGTTATATTTAGAAATTATGATAAATGAGACCTGAAGATAGCAAACAGGATCAGAAAATATCATAGATATATTATGCATTTAATGTAACGACTTTCAGAAGAAAAAAAATAGACAAAGTAATTAAAATCCAGGTATTGTTTTGTTTGTTTTTTTGTTATAGACAAGCTTTATGCATGCAGAGTACCAGGTACCTTACACATCTACTACTGTGGTCATATGGTTAAAGTCCTACTTAGACTTTTGCCGAGACTAAGGAGTTCCAATGCAATATACATTACCAACTTTGTTATATGCTGTAAATCATGGGTGATTAAGATAAAACATGAAAGCTCAATAACTGCTGCTAAGGTGAAGCAATCGAGAATGGACTTGGACACGAGAACATAAGAAAACCCCTAAATCAAGAACTATTTATTCTAAAATGAGAAAAAGAAAGCTAGACTGGTTCAAACACAATCATAATAGATTGGTTAAAAGGGCGATTGATGCAAAAACAGAAGAAAAGAGAGACCAAAAAGAAAATTTGGTTAGAATAAATCAAAGAAATCGGAATAATAAGAGACAAAACAATACATGAATTGAAACAGCTACCAAGGATTCAGAAGGCATGCAAGAACTTAGAACGAGAAAACAAAGAGGACTTTTATACGCAATGATAACACAAGGAGATAAGGAAAAGAAAATAATTTAACATTAGCAAATTACGTATTATAAGCTTCCTATTTTCAAAAGTTGACTCAGATATCTGTCTTTCGTGTGTCTTCACGCCTTAAATATAATCTTTTATCACTGTGAACGCAGCTACCCCCTGCTTTATAATAGAATAGGACACTTCTAAAGTATTCTTCATATCTTGATGAATCTCCTTACATATCGACCCTTTTATATGAAGATATTTTATGATTCATTTCTCTCCATTTCCACAAAGTTTAAAAAATCAATAAAATGACGAGCGATTTTGAAATTACTTTGCTTAATAAAACTTCGAAAAACGGAGCTAACATTGGAATCTTTTTA
Organism: Agriotes lineatus; assembly: GCA_940337035.1. Classification (NCBI taxonomy): domain Eukaryota; kingdom Metazoa; phylum Arthropoda; class Insecta; order Coleoptera; family Elateridae; genus Agriotes; species Agriotes lineatus. The sequence continues at coordinate 250,250,903 of OW679194.1, forward strand.
AAGGCAATGCTCTTTCAGTTTGTTTATTTTAATTTTGTTTGCTACAGACAAAGTCTAAGCATTTACAGTACCAGGTACCTTAAACAATGAGTGATTTCGGTCAGATGACTAAGCTCTACTGGATTTTTACAGAGACTTGACATTTCTTTCGAAGAATGGCGTACCTGCAGAGGTTTTACAATAACGCTACACCTTTTCACTTTTATATAAACATGATTATTTAAAAAATAATGTTAACATTTACATAGCACTAGTACACAACTTACTGTTGTATAAAGATAAAAAATGTTTGCACGATCTCGTACACTATTTGTTTATTGAACCTGTTGTAACATATTAATATGTCAAAAACTTCATTTGTGACTTTATTTTGCACTCGCGAAGCGGGTGTTTGTAAGTTTGTCTGTGTAGCAATGCCTTTCAGTGTACTATTCTCATTGTTTCATATAAATGTATTGTTGATGTTTGACACTAACCGTTGTCGTTTTGCTTGGGTATTTATTATCTTCTTGTAGCGTGTCTTAAGTCGCACGTCATCTACTCCCCATGGTTCAACGAAGCACATCGCGTTATGTTGTTGAACCTAGCGCCCTTATCTATTATATTATTATCGTTCATAATAAGTAGGTCAATTTATTACGCATCTTTCATATCCATGGCCCTTCTCTAGTTCTTTTGAATACTAAAAATTGCGATGTTGATATTGGGCACTTTTGTTCACTGTTACATTTTTACCTTAAATTTATATAATATCTTGAAACCCTGTTAGAACCAAAAATTGTTCACTACAGTTTGCCTAAATATTTTCAAATATTGCAACGCTTTAAAAGCTCGCCAGATAGACTCAGTGGAGACGGTGAGCAGTTTTTTAAATGATGTAGTTACCAAATAACATGAATGCCAAGAAGTTTTTCAATTACAACAAATATACTCAGATAGGTCAGAAACTTCTAAACTCAGATTAATTGTAGCAGTCAATAACACAATATCTGAAATACAGAAAGTAGCAGTAACGACATCGGACACTGAATGATATAAACATGTGCATTAGATTTATTGAACAACGCTGCATATACTAACCAGTAAAGAAATATTATAAGTTTTGATTATGCGTTACTTAACGTAGGTCCCAAAAGTTTTCGGAAAATTTTCAAAATAGACCTACAGTAAATAACGTCCCATACAGTTGTCGTTAGAAACAAATTGTATCAAATTGATTGACGTTTAATATAACATGTCAGTTTTGTAATAATAGTATATTATACATCAAGGTAGCGAAGCGCAGTATTATAACCTGAGCGCATATTAGATACTGAGCGCGCAGCGCGAAGTATCTAAAGCGCGAAGGTTATAAGAGGATTCGCTACCGTGGTGTATATACTATTTTTTGCACTACCAAACGGCTTAATACCTAAATTCCCAACAAATTTCGAAATATTTTAACTGTCAACCTGACAATACAGCTTTTTAAAACGTCAAAATTAAAATAGTCATATTTGGTAACTTAGCAATTTATTAGTTACCACGGTAAAAATTGTTTATTTTACTTTCTCTCCCTTGGTGGAGAAAATCAACTTCACGACCTAAAAATAGGCCAATAACGGTGCGTTCTGAGACCTGTAGTGCAAAATAGTATATTATACATCAAGGTAGCGAAGCCCAGTATTATAACCTGAGCGCATATTAGATACTGAGCGCGCAGCGCGAAGTATCTAAAACGCGAAGGTTATAAGAGGATTTGCTACCGTGGTGTATATACTATTTTTTTGCACTACCAAACGGCTTAATACCTAAATTCCCAACAAATTTCGAAAATATTTTAACTGTCAACCTGACAATACAGCTCTTTAAAACGTCAAAATTAAAATAGTCATATTTGGTAACTTAGCAATTTATTAGTTACCACGGTGAAAATTGTTTATTTTACTTTCTCTCCCTTGGTGGAGAAAATCAACTTCACGACCTAAAGATAGGCCAATAACGGTGCGTTCTGATACTAGTAGTGCAAAATAGTATATTGTATGTTAAGAGCTGAAAGTGCATTCTTGCCGCTTGCGCATGACTATTGCTGGTTGAGACAAAGTCAAAACCAGCAATCATGCAAAAGCGGCAAGCGCATTTTTAGCTCGAAACATACATACTATTTTTTCGACGACTGAGCATATTATTAAAGGAAAATATCAAATTTCATTTTATCGCAAAAATTAATTGACCATCAAGTTAATATTACTCGCGCAGTCTATTAGACATGTGACGCGATTATTTCGACAAATGACAGGCATTGTCAAGGAAACATTCGGACGTGGCTACCTATTTTGTTCACGCGAAAACCCAAAACGCTCGGCGAGCGGCAAAATGATGAAAACGCACGCTCAGCGGCAATGTCAACTTTCTGTTGTCAAATGACAGTGAGAAAAATCTACTTTCGATGTCAGTCGTCGAAAAAACAGATTTTAAATTTATGAATTAAAGATACACAGTACTTTTAACAGAATTTAATTGCACCGATACTAGTATTTACTCACATATTGTACTAAACAAGGTGTTTAGTCAACCATGTGGCTTCTGATCATACTACATTGGAACATTAAAAGAAGTCACAAAACCTCCAAGGTTTACTGATTTACAAAATAAAGAAAACGTATAATTGGATTTAACATCAACATTTTAACAGTATATAGGTGTCCGTTTCAGTTTCCAAAACTATTTTTGAATTACTTAATGTCCACCAAGGTCTGTAAATATATTCGTACAAAGCTTGCTATATTTACGGACCTTGATGTCCACTAGGCCTGCAGTGGGCAGACACCAAAGCTATCATCTGTGCCCACCTACTAGTACTCCTTATTTATTTCAACTAAAACAGGATCTTCATTGAATCCAGATATTCTCACCCTCTCCCATTTAATAATCAACAGCACACAATATGAATAATTAATTTATTGATAAAAAGAAACAAAATATACAAGCCACTACACCATACGTCTCAGCAGCTCGTTGATCTTGTCCTCCCTATTACCAAAGTCACCACCTTCAACGTAATGGTTAGTCTTCTTGCGCCAGCCTCCAGTTGGTGTGTTTAGCTGAAACACCCACACTAAGCAACGCAAACCAAAATTTCCCTCAGAAACTCACCTTGAATGGCCACAAGAAGTTTGAAGCAAATTTGAATTTGGATCCAACAGTGAAGATCTCGTGAATCAAATCCTCGGTACAGATAATATTGGAGGACTTTCCAAGCCTATCTTCAATGATCTTATTGCTTGTGATGGGAATCCTCTGGCCGGTGACTTTGGCGAAACCGCGTTTATACACCAACTCGCGCACGGACTTCAAGTTAGGGTAGCCCCAGGTAATGTAAGGTTCGCAAATGCGCAGCATGTTGAGTGTGGCTTTGTTTAACTTAACAAAAACGCCATTGTTGATCTGGCGCAAACGGAACAGCTGCAGCACCTTGCGGACCTTTGGAGCCACTTGGTTAACACTAAAATAGGTTAGTTATTAACAACCACGCAATATTAGTCATTAGAACTGGTGTTAAACCATTGGAATTCACAACTGCCTATAAAAGCAGCCGTGACCAGTTGGGTTTCATGCTTTTGGACTAGAATGAAAGTGGCGAGCAGCTGGTGCGGGCCGCTAAGTTTCCGTCCACCAAATACAAAGCCAACTCACCCCCTAATACGAATAACGAAAGCTAATTTAGCATCTCCTGGAACGTAGTAGTTGCCACGATTCTTGGCCTGGCGGGCCAGCCTAATTTCATCACGCTCCTTGATTCTGTATTCCTTTACGTACTGTTCAGCCCGCTGGAAGATATCCTTCCTCTTTTTGATATTGTCGGTGCGCTTCTTTATTCTGGACTGAACTGCATGTTTCCTGGCTAAAAGGCGCCTCTTGCGGTGCTTCAAGACGGACTCGGGGACTGCTGGCAACCCCTTGGAGGTCTTTGGGGCCTCCTTGGGCTTCTTTGCGCCCGCTTTCTTCTCGCCAGGCTTCTTCTCGGCTACCTTTTTCTCCCTGAAAATTGCATAAAGGCTGGTTACATGCGCCAAGCAGCATCGGCTTTTAGTGAGAAATCACGTTGTATTGGTCGACCATTTTCAGACTTGATAGGTTAGAAAATTCTAAACTAGCGGAATTTTATAAATTACGGGATCGCTAGGTTGAATTTCTGTTGAAAAATGAATCTATTTTGTATTAAATAAAGCCGATGAACACGGATTTCTAATAATTAAACACAAAACACTTACGTAGGAGCCATGATTATTTTTCTAAAGAAAAACTTACTAAAAAGTACCAACTTAATAAACACAAATACTGATAAACATCAAGTGAGCCAGCGAACGATTCTGCCTCTGTCGGTTTCGTCAGCAACGTTGCCGAATCTCTTCATACTTCATACAAATTAGACCAAGAATTATTATTTTGCAGAAGTACTAAAGAGAACGTGGATTATAACAACTGCCACAATGCGATATCTATTTGGCTTTGTCTAAAGTGTGATTAATTTTTAATTTAGGTATTTTATTAATAGTTTTAAAAATATAACCATATCTGCACATTACTGAAAATAATTTACTTTAAACAGAGCCGTAACAAATCGCTTCTAAAACCATTTAAATATATGATACCTACAAGACACTCTCTTGAGATGAGAATGATTTAAATACAAAATCACTTTTCATGTTAGAAACGATTTAAGTTTTGAGATTTGTACAGATTTAAATAATTTTTCTCTAATAAATCATTTCCTTCAATATTTTTATCAGCTAGAGATTATTTAAAACACAAAAATAATTTAAATGAAAAATATTTTTTTAGGAATAATTCAAATCTTGTTTTAAAACGTTTTTCTGTGATAAATCGTTTAAAAATAATTTTCAAATCGTTTTCAAAACAATTTTCAAATAATTTCTTAAGATTTAAATATGCTAGAATCTAAACAGAGACCATTCTTGATGATAACGCAGTACGTACTGCATTTGAACAGTTATTCCATGTAGACTGTATGAAGGATTTCTAAGTTACAGTGTTACAATAGCTCTCATCAATATGAATATGGTATTATAGGAAAGGTATATGTAAAAAGGTCTTTAATAATATTTTTACAAAATAAAACAAGCATTTTTGAATTATATACTTTATTTAACTTTAATCATTAATAATATTAAGTGTTCAAAATTTTTACATGATACTGTAATGCTAGCTTCTGCATAAATTTTAATTAAAAATTAAAAATGTATTAAATTTGTGCATCGCTCATCTAAGCGTTATCAGGTGTTGCATCTAACCAGCGCTCAAACCAGCTATAGCAAACTCGCACCCCCTATGCGCAAAGTAAACGAAGAATCAACTCCCGCGCCGCCTCCCACTCAACGATGCCTGAAGCGGCTGTGTTGATAACGCAGTCGAAAGAGTATATAAGTAGATTCCACGACCAGTTTTCTTCACTTGAGATCATCCCGTTGTGAGTCTCTGGACTTAGCTTCCTCGATCCTAAACCTGGCCTGTGCCCCAGCTTGTGACTAGCGTTCTCTGTCTCCTGGGGCCTTAGCTAAACCTGACTTGTATAGCAGCTTGTGACTAGCGTGCTCTGTCTCCTCCTGTTAATTCAAAACTCAAGCTCCCCAACGCTTCTGTAAATTGTTAATAAACCTAACCTATAGAAATTTTTTACGTTCTGTACGAAGGCAGAACAAGCAATATAGCCGCACGTATTAAACCTACCTGAAGGACCCGCCTTAGAAGTTTAGAGAGGACTTTCTGGTGTCTGAAGCCAAAGCCCGCCTCTCACAAATTCGCCGCTGGCTAACGGCTAGCTGTAAAGTCCGCTTCCCCGACGAAAAGCAAGCAAGTTTTACCTGGAGAATTTTGCGGCATAGTCACTCCAGGAACAACACAGTACCATCCTGGAGCATTGGCACTCCCCGCACCACCGTCTACGCACACCCAGAGTAAATCTCTCAGTTTCTGCATATTTTTGCAGTTGTACCTCGAATGTAAACAAAACCGGCACCTGAAGGTCGAGCGTTGTGGACATTTGACATACACGAGCAAAAACTCTCGACTCCAAACCGCATGCTACCACCCTTAAGCCGTGGGTGCTAGATGGGTGGCGTTACGACCGGAAAACGAAGCACCAACCCCCAGAGAAGAATTTATTAAATTCTGTTAATATACAATTCAGTTTATTTATAACTATCCCTTATTTTGTAAAAATAGTTATCTACAATCTATTGATGGTAATTATACTGTGTTTTTCCTAAGCATATACATTTAAAAATTGGTGAATATTATTTCTCCGATTTGAGCTAATTCGAAGTATGAACGTTATATAAATGTAGAGCGCCCTTCGCAAGGACTTTCAAAACGTTACAATACAAATATTTCTGAATATTATACTTTATTTGCTTTTAACAATACTGGATTTTAACATTTCCTAAGTGCATTAATTGACGTGACAAAAGAAAAAAGTCCTTCTACTAGACCAAAAGAAGATAAATTTGTATTGTATTTCACCAACACCTTCTATAGAGAGCGTGTAGCCAGTCGGCTGGTAAAGCGTTTCAGCTTACAGTCGGCAGGTAGTGGGTTCGAGCGTCACACCCGGACATCGGTTACATCTCACGCTCTCCGGCTATCATATCAACACCTTAGGTGCTCGTGACCCTTCAGAAGGACATTCTTCCTATCAATAGGTTCGGCTAGCCACCCAGCCTACGAGTGAAGATGGTTTATAAAACCACACTCAGTGTAATATAACAGGCTCTCAGCCTATACTTAAGAGAAAGAAGAAGAAAACCTTCTTCACGAAATATGTTTATATTGCACTGAGTTCGGTGTTGAGTTTTGCAAATACTGAGCAAATTCACATACAAATGTGTTTTTTTGTTGAGAGGAATTGTAAGTGACGTCTTCGTCTATGTCAAATTCAAAGAATTCTTGTTATAATTTATTGCCGATGATCGACGTTAATCACTCACGGCATTTAATTTTAAGTTTTATTCTAACAGGATAATTTCAGCGAATCTTTTTACCATGATATTTTTTGATCTGCCTGGTTTTAAATTTAATGCCATTGCTTTCAAGAAAAATAGCCATCGTAATTTAAATTTAGGATGACTAGTGTCTGCTACTATGACCCTCTGAAAATCTTTTAAATTATTAGGAAACCTTATGGTTGATCCGGCATTTAGCTGCAGTTAAAAGTTTATTTCACGATAAGGAAGCCCCAATTTTTATGCAACTAACAAACCTTTAATGCACCATGCGACACAACTGGCCTCTCATATACCTTGTGCTGAATTTTGGCTAACCAGGCCACCCCGAATGCAAAGTGAGGTGGCCCAGAATTGGGAGTCAACATGTGGATTGACTTCCACAACCCCAATGCGATTCGAGACACGAAATTTGCTACACATAATGCATTTCTCTGTGGGCGGAAAGTAAAGCCATAGAAAAATTCCCAATAAAGCCATACAGACGATAATTGCAGGAAATGCAATATTCCCGACTGTGCGGAGTATAACGGCAAGAAAAATTCCAATTCCTGTAGAGTTTGCGCCTTCCTCTCAACGTAAAGCCCCTTGCTTAAATAGCGGTCTGCCCAATGTCATTTAACCGCGAGCGGAATTACTCTTACAGTTACGTCTAAAAGAATAACCAGAGGCGGATTCGCCCAAAAGGCTCGAGAATAGAAGTGTTTACTACAAAAGCGGTACAAATTAAAATTAACATAACAGCTTCAAATATGGAGCCAATGTTCTCTTTGTCTTTAACTATTTGAGACAGCTAATCATAATATGACTACCTTGTTACTCCTGGATAGATAAGATAATGCCCTAAAATATTTTTTTCAAAGTGTGGGTACCTCTGAATGGTTTGCAAGCTAGTGCAACGAATTTGTTGTTAATGTTAACCGTTCTTTTAATGCACTTTTTATTTGTGCAATTTTAACACTTAGCTTTTATGTATAAATTATTAGTTCTTTCTAACATTTTTAAAAAGTGTTTTGTAGGCTTCTCATTGTATTTTACTTAGCCATACATAAACTAAATACTGTGATCTTTAAAAATTCGAAATGCCTTGACTTCGTATTCTTCGTTTTCTATAATTGGATATTACAATCAGGATTACTATCATCTTCACTTACATCAAAAGGATCTTCTGATTTCTTAGTCGTAGTCTCGGGCATCTGATCAATATCAACACGCTCATCGTCACGTACGTTTTTTTATCATCTTCAAAATATATTCCGTTACTATTAAACGACAAAAACTTAAGCGACAACTCACAAACAAAACCATGTATGAGAAAGAATACAAAATGTAAGAATCAATCTTTTGAACACCCCGTATTGTTTACGTCAAAACAAAAAATTAATTTGAGGGATTGAGTCCAAGCAGGACCTTTTTTTAATAGCACAGTTTTCTCGAAAAAAAGTGTTCCCTTTCTACTCATATTCCTGAATCACACTGTAGATACTATAGTACGAGAAACGACATTTTTAGTAATAATTTGTAAAATTAACTCTGCATTAATCAACTCCAGTCTCCCGAGCGCCTCCAATAGCATTGTGGCAGCAATCAGACGAAATATGTGGCTTGTTTTAGCAGTGTAATATTAAAGGTTCCTTTTATTCAAATATGATTTAATATTACTACACAGGGTGGTCATTTTGTTACACACCATATCGAAAGAGCATGCTTTTATAAATTTATTTAAATTGCTGCTTCCCACAGTTTGTTCATGAGTAATTTTGTTAATATATCGGTTAGGTGCATAATAAATTTTCTCGTTAGCACAAAAAAGTTAGTAAATAATACAAAAATGTAATATTTATTTACGGCAGGAGTGAAAGTTTATCCCACGAGGAGGCCACCAGGCTGAGTAGGGTATTTTTCCGAGTAATTTTCTCATTTGTAATAAGTTAATAACACACGCGTGCCATGCCAAACTTTACCGAACAACTGCATATATACCACACAAACATAAATTTTGCATTGACAGCTGTGTGAAGTCAAAGTGACAAATTAATTGGGAGTGAGCTAAAGTATTTATAAACGTGTTTTATGACCTATATAGTTCAGCTGAAATCGAAATAATTATAGCCATACTAGGGAAGCATTGAATAAAATTAAGTTACTACATTTCGTATAATTTTTCTTCTTCCAACTCTTATATTAGGCTAGTTACCTGTTTTAAACACGAAGTCGTGGTTCTATTAGCCCTCTTTGTTCGCAAGCTGAGTAGGTGGCTAGCCTTGTCCGTCGAAACTGAAGAAGAGTCCCCTTGTTCAGGTATAACGACTACCACAGGTGTTAGCGTGGTAGCCGGAGAGCGTACGATATTTTAAAATCCCTATGTAGTCACCGGTAATCGAAGCGCCTATCTGAAACTAAAACATGTTGCTTACTCTGCCATTCGCTCTCTTGCATAATTTTTAAATAAAAAAATTGGTACCACGATTATTTAAAACAGTGCAATGATAGGTTAGTATTTGGTAAAATTGACAATGCATAGCCGTGACAGAAGGATTTAAATATGTTTTCTAAATAGTGCAATAAAGTACAGTTTTATGCATTGCTTTGTATACAAAAAGTGGCACTTCAATGAACTCAGTACATTTTATTTCACTCTGCCAGTAATTTATTTTAAAAAAATGTATTTTTATTGTTTTCATTGCAAAAAGTTCCACTTTACAACACTCGCTACAATAAAATTTGTATTGCACTCCGCTAGCAATTTATTAAATATTTTTGTATTTTTCTATCATTAATGAACTATTGTAGAAATAATCACCCACGGTTTGCACTTTTATAACTAACTATTGGAGTACAGTGTAGAACATGTTTCGATTTTTTTTTGTACGCATATCAATTATCTATGTACGACTGCATTTTAAGTACTGTTTATGATATAGTTTTGCGGCAAAAAAGTAGCTCTTTATAGTACTAGTAACATAAAAGTTTACATTGTGTTACTAGTACTATAAAGTACGTAACATTATTTTACTAGTACTATAAAGTACCTTTACGTCAGCTGTCAGTGTTAAAATAAATGCTTGTCAATAATATCTATCAAGACACTCTGTCAAAGAAAAGACTTCAAATTTATAAACTCGAAGATAGTTATTATTAGCTTTCGTTTTACTTAGTAATAGTTACTGTACCAGTTTGTGGCAGATTAAAAAATAGAATAAGAAATTGTGTAAACATACAACATCCTTTACTCCATTTTTTACATAAAACAAATTGATATAATCCTTAGAATATAAAATATAATCACTACTACCAAATAAAATTAAGGCTAATAAAATAATTTAGCCTTGTACAGAACCAAAAACGGAAATATGCTCTAAAATCTACCCTAAAAATACTTACATCATTCTGTATTGCTACACACGGCTAATGCTACTAAATACTCCCCTTTTTAATGTCATTTTAACTATTATTATTTTATACGTTCATTCAAGCGTGAAAAATTCTAGTAATCTCATTTCTTTTATGATGTACAAGTAAGTAATTTGATTTCGCGTATATATTGCGAAAAATGTAATAATCTAATTTTATAGAATTTTATTAAACATTTACGTTGATCGCACAATTTATTGTGTACATAACCGATAAATTTAACAAAATTGCTCTTAAAATTTTATGGGAAGCAGGAATTCAAATAAATTCACATATTTCCCTGTTATGCTGTGATACGTAATCAAATGCACCACCCAGTAACTGTAACCTTAGTGTCTAGTTGTAGCAAGCTAAGTCACAAATTAAGAGGATTGGACGCAGTGTTTAGTTTTTGTTTGCGGCAACGTGGACGGGTCGTACGTAGCACAACTTTATGTCCCACTCTCTGCAGTGGAATAAAGCGGGATGGGGATATTACAGTTACTTAGTGCGCTTACTGCTATGACATCGCTCTTGTATACTGACAGAATAAGTGGTCCACACGCATAGCCTACGCGCCCGTATTCGAGAAATTTTAAAAGATTAACACCCAATAATACTAATCGTTGCAATAATGAGTCGAAGACGGTGTTCTTCTTTTACCGTTGTTATTACTTCACTTATAATTTCTCATGGTAAAACCGCATGAAAACACTGATTGCACTTCCTCACGAAGTAGTCGCCAAATCAGTATTTGGCAGTCTGAATACTGTACTGTACGATGCAGTAGCCGTACAATTTTTCCAACGATTTTCTCTAGACGATGCAGCGACGATATTCTGATTTCTGACTATTTGTAACGGGTAATTGTGGGATCCTGGTTTCTTAAAGCGTTAATCGAGTGAGCAAGAGCTATGAAGATTCGCGTTTGCTTGTCAGAGATAGATGAAATGCAAGAAAAATGAAAAACGAAATTATAGAAAAACCGAAATAAATTATCTAATTTTTTTTTACACTGTTGTATGTATAATTAATTAAGGAATGGAGAATCTTAAAAACCAACCTTATATTCCTTAGAAGTATACTGTTTTTATTGATTTTTTACATTAATCCTAATTTTGAAAAAATGGTTGAGCCATTGTTTATTTAAATGGGGTGCCCACAAAGTACTTTTCATAAGTTTAACAATACAACAAAAATTAATTCTAGGTTTACTGGTTCTAACGTAATTCACTTTTTACGAAAAGCAGCGTTTTACTCACATTCATCTCTTTCTAACTAACTTATACTTATAGAAGAAAATGAATATTCCAATTGTCGGCGTAAAGGATTTACGTGTGAAGGCTTTAAATGTGGAATTAAGTCGTGTTCAATACCCTTAACAACAAGTGATTCAAACTAAACTTATTTCACACAAACATATATTTAGTCATTACATTATTTATATTACTTGATTTGTTAAATTAAGTAATTGCTTTGGTGAACGTTCTAAATAAGTAGGTAGGTTAAAATGATTTAAACCATTAAAACCTATGTACTATTGCTACAAAAAAAAAGAGTAACTTTTAGTGCAGTTAGTCATTAATTTTTATTATTTTAGTTGATTAAATGATCTTCACTGTCATGTTTCAAACCTGTCATGCGTCATATCAAATTTTAATATCAAAAGCTACAATATAAAACGAGATAAATGTGCAATTGTTTTCTATCAGTGAACTCAATCATTAGAGTTCACTGTTTTCTATACAACAAATTATCCTAGCTTTTGAAACTAAACTTGCTCTAGGCATGATTGACAGTGACGTTTTGAGATAATTTTAAATGTAGGTATTTACATGACAGTTGCCAATTAAAACTTCAGATTTACAATGCTAAAAAACGATGTCTTAGTTTTTTTTTGTCGCAATAGTAGGTACAGTCGCGGAAACATAAACCGGGACAAGTCATGTAAGACAATTTTTCACAATTTGAATATTGCAATTTTGCCTTCCTAATTGTTCATGAAATCCTATCTACCACATACCAATGAACCAAAAAAGAACTTGTTGATGCAATATAAGCAACTTGGGATAGCACCAACAATGAATTAATTCAGACAATTTAACTTAGGAAAATTTTAGTGTCCCGCTTTATATTTCCGCAGCTGTACACATCAGTTTAAAATGTTGAATCATTAAACATTTATTTAAATAACCAAAAATTATCAAAATTGATATAAAACATTTGCAACCACATAACAAATAGAAATACAGCCATATTATAAAGGCCACTAATCTAACGTTAACTTGATTTCGCTGTTAAAATAAACAAAAGCGCATCAAAATTTGTTTACTATTGAATAAAATGTCATAAGCACTAACGTTTTGATGCGCTTTTGTTTATTTTAACAGCGAATTAAAGTAACGTCAGATTAGTGGCCTTTAAATAGGACCGGCTGATAGTGTTCTAAATCATTTAATAAAAAATCCAAAATCAAGCCTTGTGTAAACGATTTTAAATAAAAGTTTTTAGATTACATAAAACATTTAAATCTAAAAAAAATATCTGAATATCTGTTCAACTTCAACAGCCATCTTTTTCTTCATTGAAATTAAGTAAATTCTGAAAAATGAAATGCTCCATATTTAAATGTAAATATTTCAAAATCTGTTTTTTCAAATGTACAGTTATTTTATATATGTATTTGGGTTCGGTTCGGATTTTTAAAAACATATTAGTGTTCCATTTAGAAAAATCCATCATGTGAGCAAACGAAAATGAAATCAAGTTTGGCTTTGAAATATTTGTTGTATGAATAATATGTTGATGGCACTGTAAGTCTATGTCAAATTCGAGGTTATCAGGTTAGGTTTGACGCAGAACCTAACCTGATAACATAGACTTACAGTGCGACCATATATATAATACACATATATTGCTAGTAGGGCCTCGGAACGCTAGAAAACATTACGGCGCCGACATAGTCTCACTTAGAGTATAACGCGTCTCGTGCGCATGCGCGGGAATTCGAACTCCGCCTTTAGAAGCGAATTTTAAACTTGACCACTTCCCCATTGGGCGGACGACGCCGCCGCCCTTGCGCACCGCTCACCTTTATACATTGAAGAGTTGGTTGTCTGTCTCACTTCCTTGGTAAGTTTCCCACTCATAGCCGCTAGCAATATAGTAAGTATTAGATATATGAGTGCGACCAACGTATTATTTATAAAACAAATATTTCAAAGGCAAGTTTGATTTCATTTTCGTTTGCTCACATGTTATGTTAAATATAAGACTCAATTGAATGGAAAACTATAGCGGCACATTATGGGGCGGAAAAACAATAATACAATACAATGGATCAATAAAGACTAAAAATTTACGAAAAAAATATCTCCACATTCCTTGAAATTAGTTTTCAAATCGATTCTCGATTCTAATATTTTAAGCGCAAACATTAGAAAATATTTTTAATGTTTATTCAAAATCAGCAATTACTCATAATTTAAACTAATGAAATTCACAAATAGTAGTTATCTCTATGGTAT
>OW679194.1:250264846-250290718 GCA_940337035.1 Agriotes lineatus
CGTTTTCTCCCAGCGTTTTAGTAAATCACCGGCGGAAGGAAACGATGTACTTACCTCCCTTAATAGGCAAATAGCTGAAGAAATAAGAAAAGGCAAAACTGGCCATATAACAACATACGAGGACTTGGGAAAATGTAAAAGCCGTACTATATATTATTGTAAGATGAATATTACCATTTTAACTGTCTCGATAGTTTTTATTATGATCAATACGAACTCGTATATATAACTATACCTATTTATATTACACTAGCAAGATGCCCGTTCTTCGTACGGACAACAAATGTTTTTTCTACTAAACCTCAAATGAATTCTAGGGCGCCCCTCTCCCCTTCACTCAATATGCAAAACAATATTGTAGGAAAAAAAGGAACAAAATTCTTCCGAAAAAATTCCTCCACAACTCTTTTATGCTTCGCGTACCCCCTGGAAATGTGTACGTAATTGTCGTTCTTTTTGTATATATTGATAAAACTATAGTTTTAGTATAACAATGAGATAAAATTAAACTAAATGTTGTATTCGTAAATTATAGCAAGATACCCATTTCCACCCCTTAGGGGTGGAATTTTGAAAAATTCTTTCAGCCTATATTAATCAGAAATAAACCCACAGCGAAAAAAAAATTAATAAATTTAACACCCTACCCCTTTTTACCGCTTTAGGGGCGACATTAAAATCCCTTAAACCCCTTTCTAAATATTTTAAGAATAGATCTGTATGCCACAAAAACGCTGTTCTAGCTCAATAAAGATAGGAGATACGAAGGGTTCTTTAATTCACCCCGAATCCAGATTTACACCTTTAGGGGTTGATTTGGGAAAATCCTGAAACGTGTTTTTAGACTTTTGTATTGGATACCTACGCATGCAAAAAAACAAGTCGATATCTTATCGGGTTAAGAGATATTGAGGAATTTGTGAAAACACAGTTTACCGCTTTTCACCCCTTAGGGGTAACATTTTAAAATCCCTTAAACCGCTTTCTAAAAAATACTTTAAGAATACATTTATATGCCAAACACAGAATGCTCTAGCTCAATAAACATAGGAGATACGAAGGGTTCTTTAATTCACCCCGAATCCAGATTTGCACTTTTAGAGGTTGATTAGGGAAAAATCTTGAATTGCGTTTTTCGGCATTTGTATTGGATAACTATGCAAGCAAACACCAAGTCGATATATTATCGGGTCTAAGAGATATTGAGGAAAATACAGTTTACTCCTTTTCACCCCTTAGGGGTAAAATTGTAAAATCCCTTAAACCACTTTCTAAATATTTTAAGAATAGGTACATCTATATGCCAAAAAAAGGAATGTTCTAATTCAATAGACCTAGGAGTTACAAAGGGTTCTTTAATTCACCCCGAATTCAGATTTGCACCTTTAGGGGTCGATTAGGTCAAAATCCTGAAACATGTTTTTAGATACTTCTATTGAACACCTATGCAAGCAAACACCAAGTCGCTATCTTATTGGGTCTAAGAGATGTTCAGGAATTCGTGAGAACACAGTTTACCCCTCTTCACCCCCTTAGGGTTAACATTTTCAAATTCCGTTACAACCCTTTCCAAATATTTTAAAAATACATCTATATGCCAAAAAAGAATGTTCTAACTCAATAAACATAGGAGATACGAAGGGTTCTTTAATTCACCCCCAATCCAGATTTGCACCTTTAGGGGTTGATTAAGGCAAAATCCTAAAATATGTTTCTAGGTATTTGTATTGGTAATCTTTGCAAGTAAACACCAAATCGATATCTTATCGGGTGTAAGAGATATTGAGGAATTCGTGAAAACACATTTTACCCGTTTTCACCCCCTTAGGGGTCGAATTTCAAAAAATCCCTTCTTAGCACTACCATATGTAACAAATTTAATCTTTCACCCAAATTTCAAGTTTTTAGTGCTAGTGGTTTCGGCCCTGCGTTGATTAGTCAGGGTTGTGACTTTCCTTTATATACCGATGGGGCCACAATTATATATAACAGCAATGAGATAACATGAACAACAAGATAACACGTATTGCTTGAGTAAGAAAGAGATAAACATAGTAGCAAATATTCGAGAAGGCTTGAAGCATAATTTAATTATGACATTTGTCAACTAAACATGCCTACTAAAATAATTTTTTCGTATGGCCATCTCTTTCTTACTCAAGCATTCTATTTTGTTATTCATGTTATCTCATTGCTGTTATATAACGGGTGTTCATAAACAGTCGTCATCCCAGTAGGTTTTGACTTCAAAAACGTATGTCTATTATAATTGAGAAAAACTGCGCTATGACAGTACTCAATGACGTTTCATTGTGTTGCACGAATTAATCAAAGATATAACATTTTGTTTTTCAAAGCAACTGGGATGACGACTGTTTATGAACACCCGTTATAATTATGGCCCCATTGGTATGTATAGATTTATCAAGTTAATAATTTATTGATTTATTTCTGTTACTACATCAACTAGAATAAACAATTTATTTTTAATTTTTCTCATTTTTGAATAGGTTGATGTATCGAAGTAAAAAATTTAAATATAATGCCAATTTAGAATAGAACATAATACAACTCCCCAAAAGCGTTTTTGGCTTCAGCTTCTAGTTTACATTTTGGGTCTTCTTGGGCCACGAATTCCCCAGAATGCGGGAGTGTGCGGGGGTGTTGAGAAAGAATGCATTTTCGTATTCCTTTTCAGCAAAAGCCTGATGAGATGACCCTGACGGGCTTACGTACGAAAATAGACGTTGGTACCGGTACCTTCGAGAATGCAGGTGAGTCATGTGATCGAGCCAATAACATCACAAAAACAGCAGTCACCGATATGTGTTAATCTGTGACGTCATACCGCGTGACTGATGATGTGTCGTGGGGTGTTGGTAATCGCATTACCGTGATGCAAGCAAACGTGACCGTTGACCATTGGTGAACCGGGATCCTCTTTGGAAGTGGAAGGTTATCTTCCGCTTGTAATATGCTCTGTTTACTCGATGACGTTATCGCTCGATTATTTGAAGCGCGAATAAACAGTCTACTAAACAGGAAAATTATGAAAAACAACGTTGTTGATGGGTAGAAACAAGTAGACCAAAATATTAATACGGTCCTGTATGACCGTATCAAGCAAATCTCATACGTGTAATCACACCGTGCCATTAAGCGTTGTAATAACTGGTTGCATTATTAATGTACCAAATTTTGCTGATTGTAAAATTTCTGGGTGCGCCCCTGGCTGCGGGGGATGCTAATCAATTTGCTCTTTGCTATTAGTTGGAAGCGGCAATTTGTTTACGGGATTCTACGCTTTCTGTCAGCTAATTGCCTATTGCGTGGACGTCTGGAACTCGGTTAGAGCAATTTGTAATTTGTGTTACTCATTAGAGGTGGGGCGATTCATGAACGAATCGTTCATTTGAACGACTCCGACCAAAGAATCGTCTGAATCGGTTCTTTCCTGTCTCGATTCGTCGTTCAATTGATTCGAAGTTACGTTTTGTACGACGCTGCGCAGCGTGATTTAAATCAGAATAAAGAATCGTGAATCCTATGAATCGGTTTCTTCTTGTCTCGGTTCGTCGTTTGTATTAGATTTTGATCGTACGACGCAATGCGCCATTCAAAAATTGAAACCCGAACGCGAACGGGACGAACTAAACGAAACCGAATCTTAAACTTGGTTGGTGCCACTGTCTCATAAGTAATACCTGCAACTGCAATGCAATTAAACTGATAACTGACCAAGCGGCAAGCGCATTTTAGCAAGCATAGCAAAGATAGTATGGAAGGTTCATGATTCATACATAGACATACCGTCTGGTTTCAAGAATACAGACGCGCTCGGTGCAAAACCTAAAATTCAGGGGGACCTAACCGAACGAAACTGAATCGTTCAAATGAACAAATCGAATGAATCGATTCATGTTGATTGATTGAATCGTAAGAATCGACTCCCAAAAATGAATCGGATTGCCCACCTCTATTACTCATCCAAGGCCGTTTTTTGTTACCGTCGTCACTATGACAGTGACGTAGGAATGGAAGTAGGGCGAGGTATGTATTCAGGTAGCATTGGGCACCCATGCACAAAAAGTTTTAAAAGAGATGCGTTATTTTTTGAAATCATGTGTACAATGGCGTAATTGTACCCTTGCACCATAATGTAGTTTTATTATTAAGTTGCACATGAAGAGAACCGGAATTTTTATTTTTTGTATAACCGCCAACAAATCTACTCTTATTTGACAGAACAGAATATTGACGCCAGATGGACTAATTATTTTAATAGTACATTCATCTGGAGACATATTTAAAATCTAAAGTATTTAATTAAAAACGTTTTCAATTAGGTAGGCTACTCAATTACTAAATCTGGATATATACCTACATTAAAAGTAGTAAGGTCAAAGAGCATATAATTATATGCTCTTTGGTAAGGTTCTATTTAGCTCTGCTGGTAAATTGGCAACTTTATATTTGAAGGTGTTTTGTCATGTTTTCTAACCTAAATGAATTTGTTAATCATAACCTCAAATGTGAACCTCGTTTTTAACTTGGGAAACTACCATGGTCAACATTCATGAAAAATAATGATTGCTAAATCAATAGGCCTTATAGAACACAAACTATCAAATATTAACTGATAATGCTACAGTTTGTTGTTTATCGAAAATAGTTTAGTGGAATAGAACTTTAAAACTTTCAGCATTATATTAAAAATAATAAGAATTATTTCAATAAAATGTATTCTGCAACTCCTACGCCTCTGATTGCCAATAAATATGGCAACGTTAAACAAAGAAGTCCAAATATGCATAACAACTTCCTCGTAGCATAGTACAATATGAGTCATTTCCGTTCATCCAAAAATGTAAGAAATTATATTATAAGTTCTTCTTCTTCTTCGTCTTATTATAAGCTGATGTGCCCATACTAATTTATTTAGTCTGACTGGAACTTATTTCAATAAATTACTTAAAATCATAATTTTAAAAATATTTCTAGTGCTACCAACACATAAATCCCAAGGTCTACGCCACTGCTTCCTAACAAAATGTTAAAAACGGACGCACTAGCGGTGTGCACCATGCGTATAAAGCTTCGCTTCCGTTTCCAGTCGGCAACAAGGAAAGACATTACTTGTTTCAGACTTGAAAATTACACCTGTTGCCCTCGATCCCCACCACTGGTAAAGTTTAGTTTGTGACCTTCCTGTGAAAATGGGAATTATTAAGAGATGAGATAATAAATTTGCATTTACACACGCTCGTGAACGAGAACACTGATCCCGACCTCCTCTCGTCATTTACTAAAGAATGGAGTAATTTTGTTCCAAAACGTGAATAAAGAACAATTTTGAAATATTTCAGAGAAATATATAAAATGAAATAATTATTATATTCAATAAGTACAGAATAAAGAACGAACTGTTTCATTTAGTTACATATTACTTACATTATGAGCAATTGGCAATTTCCAAATACCCCAGCTGGGTTTGCTCTCTTCGAATTGTCTTGGGAGGGATCCTTTCTCTTTGGACTTGAGTATTTGGTCTTCCTCAATCGAATCTTGTTTTTTTCCGATCCCGAAGCTATTAGATTATTCGTTGACTAGCGATCTATATTTTCGTTAACTTTATACACTCAAGATTTTCTCAACTTTGTTTGGCATACTGTCCAGGGGAGGGAAACCTCAATATCAACGTGCCTGGTCCACCAGGTTGTGGATTGAGGTGAGCCAGCAGACCATAATTGTAAAAACATTCATCAAAAGCTATATTAATATCCTACACATAGCAGAACCAATTTCTTACAAAACGACAACACGAGCGAAAACACCCCTTCAGTTTTGGAACTTGAAACATCGAAGGAATAAAAACGAGTGTTTCAACAGTTACAATCGCTTAACGTTGACACAGGAACCCTTACAGAAGCAAAAAAAAGGGAAGCTGTATTGAAGCATATCAAAATTACATACACAGGAACGAGGAAAGCACATACGAACCTGAAAAACGATAAGTAAAACGACTTTGAAAGCACAATTAGAGATTCTTGGTAGTGCTGGCACTCTTGTCTTGCTTTTTCTTGATTTGTCTTGGTCTCGCAAGACAAGACTAGACCAAGACAACACCTTCTGATTCCAATTGCAAGACAGGACAAGACACTTGACAATAATCTCGCAAAAGCAAGAAATCTTGCAAAGCTAAGAAGTGTGCACAAGCTGGGCCATAAATTTTGCATTTTTATTAAATAGGTAGATACTTTATTAAAGGGGCAATTAAAAATATAAAATCATTACATTATTTTTTTTTTCTTGATACATACATACATAATCGGTTCCTCTTCTACTTTACTGTGTAGAGATGTCACGGCAAGAATTTCTCTACACACGGCGGTCAGCATCCATTCTCTCGCCTTGTCTCCAATTGGTTCTCTTTCCTTTTCGTTTTCTTGATAACTGTATAAAACAATTGAAATTATAGTTTTTTAAGCTTCAGCTAATCCACACCAGGAGTTAAGATTAAGACATACCAAACTACTTATTGATGCGGCATTCAGACGATTTCTATGTTTATTTTCAAAATAAAAGCTTCCCTGGAAAATGTCCTTTCCGAGGGAAAGGATGTTGCCATGGCAGTAAAAAACTTTCGTGCTATCTTAGATAGAGCTGGAAAGACAAATGTCAGTATCTTCATTAGCTCGTTTTGAAGCAAAATATTCATCTAATTCATTTCTCCAGACTTCTGTATCTAAAGATTCCGAGAAAGATGTCTCGTTTTATTTACTTTGAACAAATAGTTGGCTTAAATTAATATCAAATTGTGAACTGGAAATTCGACGTCGAATACAAATTTCAAGATCAACCATGGCTCAACTTGGTAAAATATGACGAAACAGAAGCATAACAAAGTCCAGAGACTTGGCCTTTAAAAATGACAGACAGACGTTGGATAGATTTCTTCGAAATCTGGGTCTGGTGAAGAAAAGGTAAGGATACCTTGGACGGCCTTCCGTAGAAAATATTCCGTTGTCGATTAAATACGGCCTTGTCTCAGCCATCACAAATGTTTGGTCACAACATGGTAGTCATAGCAACATATGCACGCACGGAAGATGCGAACAACACCAAAAAGACAACTTTGGGCTCCAGTTAACGAGCCCGTTGAACACAATTATCAACAAAAATGAAGTAATCATAGAGGGACCATAATGGGAGACAGAATATAAAGACCAGTAGCTGAAAGATTTAAAGAAGATACATGAAACGAAAATAAGAAAATACTAATTGAGGTATTTTACTAGTACTACTCGCTAAGATTAATGTATAGTTTTTAAAGGCGGAGGGATATACACAAATACACGTGGCACCAAACAAACTGGCTATCTAAAACGTAGCATAGACTACGTTATATTGAAAAAATCCCCTAAAATGAAGGTAGGACATGTGACGGTGTTTAGAGGTGCTGAATATAAAAATAACCATAATCTACTACAAGCAAAATTATATTTCGAACATTAAATATAGCTAAAAGTGAGGATTTGGGGAAAATAGTAAAAAGAAGATGATTAGTAACCAATAAACCACACATCTTTATTCGGAAATCAGTAGAAGTACAAAAAAGTTGGTAGCTAAAGCAAAAAACGAAACCTGGGTGGAAAGTGTTTAGTACTGGAAGTGTATATGTGCGGCAACAGAAATATAGAAGCGTAGAAAGTAACAAAGGCTTTATGAAAAGACAATGCAACCAAAATACACTTACCAACAGTAAATTTAAATAAATGGAACGTACCATATACTCTGAGTGCCAGTTACAAGAAGACAGACAACAACATTCACTTGTACAAAACAACTTCGCAAATAGGAACAACAGCCCATACTAGGAATGGAAAAGCAAAAGGTCCTGGATGTACCCCAATTGAATTGATAAAACATTGCCCATATAGTGTTATATATCTCATATGCACCTCACTCAACAAGAAATACGTCCTCATAAATGACAATTGTCATATAAGTCGTTAGCTCAATATATGAAAAAGATCATAATCTAGATTTGTCAGATTATAGCGGTTTAAACGAAATATCGTTGACTGGTGTTCAATCAAGAATCGAAAGTGAATCCAAGAAAGCAAAGAGCAATCAGATTTTAGAACGTGAAGATCATGTAACGATAATGGGTTTACAATTGGTCATCTATTAGAAAATGTATTCACCTATAATATGGAAGCACATTTGCCCTTCGTGGACTTAAAAATGCATATTATGCAATATTGTTTCATCACTCCTACTCTTTTTAATGTATTTCAAAATGTTTTCACGAATGGCAAATAAAGAGTGAAGCGATAGGGGTACTTACATAGACGAGTATCTTTGTATTTTACTTTGGCTGACAGCCAGGTGATCATAGCTTCTGATCGTGATGATGTGGAATAAATGATGAGAAAGTATTAATAGCGATAAACTATTGGGTAGTAACTACATCTAACGAAGCAAACAGTAAAAAGAAAATAGACATCCAAATAGAACACGCAAAAAAAATAACTCAGGAAGTAAATTCAATGATCTAGTCTAAAGCGATAAGAAAATAGACAAGAAGAAGTTTATACAAGCCAGTCGTTAAAAAGTATGCAATGATAAGAAGCTGGCGAATATATCAAGAACAGTACATAAGAATAACAACATTAAGAAAATATGGGTACCAATATGTTAGATATCATAAGGGATCAACAAGGCATATGAAACTTTATGCGTTGAAGAGATGCCCAATTGACATTAGATATATAAATCTCATTAACATATTATATGGTATATGAGACAACTACAATAACTATTTATGTATCTGAACAAACAAGACCAATAGAGATGATGATGATATGAGAATGACAAGCCTTAATCGATGGCAACAAAGGAATATGCAAATGGTTTCGAGAGCAAAAAGAAGAGAAAGGGTACGCCAACTAAGATGGTGGATACAAGACATTCAACTGGAAATGGAAAATAGAAATCTGCAACCAGATAATTGGCAAAATAAGAAACAATGGTCTGTAGGACCAACCTAAAAGAGGCTGTATATACTCGCAATACATGGTATATACTGACGTGAAAATCCGGACTTGATTATTTAAAAGACCCACGTTGGGCGCCAAAGTATAATATCGTGAAAATGCTAACTTAATCCTAAAATCCTCAAGTTATGCTGACACAATAAAATGTGGCAAGAGGGGAAATATAATTAATTTAAATTTTTTCTTTGTCGAATCTCTTTTACACACACTATAACCCCAATAAACAACTATATGAATGGCAAAGCATCGTCAAATTCAATTAAAATAACGGTTCTCCAAAAGCAATCATATCTGAGGGTTAACTCGTCGTTAATAAAAAGAACTGATACTTATTTCAGTCACATTTATAATACGCGTGGCTTCACTCCCAGGTTAACCAAAAACATGTGATGTTGAACTATACATCAGATGTCGCTTTACAACTCGGTATAAGCAAAAACCATTTACAATGATTGAAATTTTTAATTAACGAGTTACAATAATGCAATAATACGATCATTTCCTCCCACATTATAACTCCTCTGCTTTTTACTTTCTGCTGGGGTGACGACGCCCATGGCAACCACTTCGAAATGGGCCTTTGGCACCTCTTTTTGATTTGTGACACTTGCAAAAACAGCCTAGCTTGGCTTGTAACCACTCATTTACTTTAATATTGACAACGCCTCTAAGCAAAATAAACCACAGACGGTTTTACGACTCTCTATTGTTGTAAAATCACACAGAATAAACGACGTTATCTCTACAATAAACAGAACGATCAATGGCACCACGGCTGAATACAAATTTGAGGGCTAAGAGCTCGCGGAAACCGCTGCCTTTATACCAAATGGGTCCATTTCCATGGTAACACACAACTGCAATTTGTTATAGCACATTTGATAGATGACTGATAAAAGATTGAAAAACGCATAGTGCTGCGAGTTAACAAATCTAACTTAAAACAATTGACAAATACTTATACACTTATTACTAAATGAACTCGTAACCTACCTTAAAACTAAGCTTATTTCTAAAATTCGAGCAGTTCAATCTATATTGTGTGTTCTTTTCAGGCAAATGCTTGACAACTAATGGACAATCCAATTCTTACAGTCGCACACACGGAGTCAATTCTATCGGTTTCGATAAATTGGCAAACCACCGAAACTGGCGGATATCGTAGCGTTTCCATCAACAATACATTGACCAAATACTCCATTTTGCGGTGACCTGTAGTCGTGGCCGTTGTTTTGAGACCCCGTAGATCCTCATTATAACATAAAATGACTTGTAGCTTGATGCATTATATTTTAGACATGCTTCCGATAATCGGAATGCCTGCGGAAATCACTTGTGCCTGGGTCCCGGCTGGTGTAGCTTGAACAAGCGTCCACGTTCGATTAGTAGAGTTAAGCAACGCTCTTTCTGGTCAGAACTTGGATGGGAGTTCCATGGCTGCTTCTCTCGGTGCCTCATGATACGGCTGTCACGGAAATAGTTGGTCCCGGATGTCATAATAACATCATGACGGTCGTTAGTGGGGTTACAAGTCCCCATAAAATGTACAGTGACGCCTATAATTGGCCTAAAGGCTGTTGGCTGAGTACCAAAATAAAATTTTAAAAAAAATAAAAATACATTATACCTATGTACTATTACTAGGAAAGCCTATAGCTGCGCTGGCACACCATTGTAAGTATGCACACATTATATTGTTTACTAGAGTAACACTGAACAGAGTTGCACAGTTGCGTTTGTGGTTAATTGTTGCAGAAGTGTCTTAAATGTATTATTCTACGTTAAATCAAGATTTACCCCATTATTTGGCAGACATCGAGTCTTTATGATTGCCTCAATGTGGACAATCTTTCAATAAATCGAAATACCAACATGAGAAACGTTACTAAAGTGGGATACAATAACTGAGCTCTTAATGCAAAGAGGGTTGATAATCAGTTGCTAATTGTTGCAGAAGTGTCTTAGATGTATTATTCTACGTTGAATGAAGATTTTGTCCCATTATTTGGTAGACATCGAGTGTTTTATGATTGCTTCAACATTCAATAAATCGAAGTACCAACATGAGCAACATTACTAGATTGGGATACAATAACTGAGCTTTTAATGCAAAGTGGGTTGTTAATCAGTAAGTAAATCTCATTTTTTACTTGTAGTAAGTATAACCGTAGAGAGTAAATTTTAATTTTGAGGTTATGTGAAGGTTTTACGCAAATTAATTGAATGCCTACACTTGCATGTACTGCCGTTAAAATCAATTTTAATGTACCACGTGTTGCCTACTATGCATGACAGTATACTCGTACAGGGTAGCTCAAAACATACCAGAAATATTTTAGAGTCAAAAAGTGTAGATCAAGATATATCGTAACCGTTAACGAGTTATTCTTGATTTTATTATTTGTGATTAACATTCATAAAAGTGAATTTACCAAATAAACTTTTTAATATTCTGATATTACTATTACTGTTCACAAAAATGTTCGAGTATTCTTAAAAGCGTTTGTTGGTTATTGCGAATAGTATTTACGACCTGTTAGATTCTAAGACGTAATTCCTTCAAACTGTGTACTTCCTAGCATAAATTAACTGGTTCAGCCAACCCCAGAGACAAGAGTCCATGGGAGTTAGGTCTGACGGTGGCCATGCCACTGGACCCTCTGTTTCAATCCATCTCCCTGGGAAATGTGTGTTAAAAATTTCTTACGTATAACTTTGCATGAGCGGGTGTCCCATCGTGCTCGTACCACATTTCATGTTGAATATTTAACGAGACATCTCTCAAGTAATGGCAACAAATTTTCTAGGAAATCTTTGTAATTTTCAGCATTTAAACGTTACGGTAGTTCAAATGATCGAGTTGAACTATTATTTAGGATACCAACCACTATATTCACACTAAATCTATGTTGGAAATAAGAACGTCTCGCCTTAAATGAGGGTTTTTTCCCATTCATGGAAATTATGAAAATCAGTAATTCCTTGTAAAGCAAGCCTCGTCAGTCCACAAAATATTAGGCAGAGTTTCATGCATCTGAATCCAGTTACAAAATCTTCAACGTGCTTCTGCATCAATGCTCAGAGCTTGAACTCTTTGATAATAGTATGGATGGAAATGTTTCCTTCTTATTGTTCTCCAAACCTAATGAGCGACAAAACCCTGGGTTATAGTAAAATAATAGTCTACTTATGTGTGCATAATAAACCTGATTTCTGGATATTCCAGTATGCATAGAAATTTTCCGCACACTTAATGTCGGATATTCTAATAAATTAAGAATTTGCTCCTCATTGTTTGCGGGTATATGAACAACACCTTGATCAGCCGCATGTCCCTTGTTCTCTTAACTACCGATATAAATTAGTGAAAACTTCACGTGTAGCTAATCTTCTGTTAGGATACCTTCGTCTGCATTTTTCTTGCGCCGCTAAAGCATTGCCGTCCCACAAACCATACACATGCAGAATACCTGCGTATCTCGCGTTCAAAACTCATGTCGGAATTGTAATTAAGGATTTTATCAAACTTTTTAATGCAACAATTGTAACTATTGTAACTTTTTAATAATTTGACCGTTAACACTAAGAACAATATTATTGTTTGTCAACATTAACGTATCATTGTTATGGAAAACAAATGTCATTCATGGCCTAGTAGATGTTGATCCGAAAAATTATAAAATGAAGAACAACTCGTTAATAGTTGAGTGTAATATATATGTTTATCTAGACTTTTTGACTCTAAATGAGCTACCCAATTGATTCCTAAAATATCTCTGGTACGTCTTGGGACATCCTGCATAATATTCCATGGTCATTTACGAAATAATTATAAATTAAGAAACTTGCATATTAATAACATTATAAAGTTTCTTTCCGTCGCCCTTTCAGGTTCAGTGTTTTCTTTGACCTGAAGATGTTGTTCACCATGAGCACGAAATACTACCTGGGAGTTTCGAGGAGACCGGGAGATACAGTTAGGAAAAAGGGGTCACATTACTAGAAAAGCAGCGACTAGGGGTTTCACCAAGAAAAACAGCGTTTACTCTTCTCTTCCTGCGATTTCTGGCTGTTAGACAAGAAAAAGGTTTGAGAATATAGAACGAATCAAGGAGTATGCAATGATGTAGTTACAGGCTATTTCAAAGTATGAAAATTGGTTCCAGAAGCAGACGGTGCACTTCTTGATTTCTTAAAGAGAGTACTTTGAAGAGGACAGTGGCGTTGCTCTAAGGTACCTATTTAAGACCTTAATATAAATTTAAAAATATTATTATTGAGTACATTACGCTTGCTGCAAGTGGCTCACTCTTTCTTTCTCTTTTGTTGTTTGTTATTCGGATATAAAATAATTAAACATATCAGGCAGAACAAAAATATGACATGATTCTTTCTCTTCCATAAATATTTGTCTTTGTCTCTACCACTCTTTCTTTCTCTCTACGATTATCCTTTGGTGATATAGTTATATTAAAGGTTATCAACGGGATTGCTGTACAATATATAACGGTACCGATAAGCGCTATAATATATTTTTTAAAGATTCAAAATAAACTAGAAAACAAAAATAAGACGAATTGCATTGCAAAAGTGTCAAGGGAAGCAGCTGTTGCGTAATTACAAAGGGGACATGCGAGTCAAAGCTATTTTTAAAAGAAACAAATATGTTTATATCTATGTTACAGCCGCATATATCAAATGGTAATGAAAGATAACCTTAGTTTATGTATTACAATACGTAAACAACTATGATATGCAAAGTTACAATGAGCACTCTATTGTAGTTGTATACGAAAACATTTTATTAGATTTTTGTCACTAATGCTTGCTAATAAAATCGATTAGTGTCAGGAATTGTAAACATTCGCATTTCTCTATTTATTACATTCGGTGCAACAATGAAATTTACAGGCGCATAAATATTTATCCAACTTCCTTAACGTCTGTCAACAGCTTAAATTCCAACCGGCACAATTCATAAAACCGACATCGTAACGTGCAGGCAATTTGAATACATGTATCACTTTTAAAAGGCGGAAATAACAGTGTTACTATGGAATTTATATTTTTTTAAACCGTATCTAGGTTATGTATATACAGGGTGGTGCATTGGTGAACGCAACATAGGAAACCCTGTGCTAATTACGAGGCATTCAAATATTGGCTTTCTTAATTATTTTAAGGTAAAGTTCCAAATTTTAAAGAACATTACACGATGACCCTATTGGTGCAACTTGAGCTTTTTGGGTGGCACAATTGGAAAATTCTTTTAAAAAAACATGTTAACTAAATTTTGAAGTTTTGTTAAGTCATTTTGCTGTTTCAGATGCTTAATTGCATTTCACGCCGTTAGTTAGGTCATTTTGGTATTTTGAATAGCCGCCTAAGCTTAGAGCAGCGAGCCCGTATGCTAAGCCCTTTTAGCTCTTTATTTGGCTCCATCGCCTAATTCCAGAATCACGATTTCGCACATAGTTAGCCTAAAAAGCAGTATTTGTCGTCGGTTGGAGCTCTCCTCTGATGGCGTTTTTCTGAATTCTGAATAGCACGCTGTGGCGGCGTGATACCAGCGTGGCCCGCATTGGTTGGTTTCATTTCATCGCCTTGCGATTCGCTGTAGTTTAGTCACGTGGGGGGACGCGGTCAAGGTGACCTTTTGCCAACGCTTCCCTCGTGGCATTGAGCCGAGAGCCGTCGTTAAAACAAGAGGTCGGATAGTGTATGTGCGTTCGTGCGGCGCTCCCGCCATTATGGCGGGGGCGTCAGTCGTTTTCCCGTCGGGTGCTGCTTCAGCAGTTATGTTGCGGGCGTTTTCGCCTTGAAGGGAGTCTCCCAGAGCCCGTGGCAGAGAGCGCTTGTGTGTGGTGGTGGTGATTCGAAATTTGTCGAGTGATCTTCGGCGTAACGTGGGTGTTTTGGAGCCCAGTTCCTGCTACTATTAGTGAGGGGTCGTGCCCCCTTCATCTCGACCTACGAGGATTTGGTTCAGCAGAACGAGTGAGGCCCCCATCATTTTCGTCGTCCCGTTGTACGCGTCTTGACGCGTCTCCCGTCGCCATTGAGGCGGTTATGCATTCACCCCCTTTCGCCGTTGTAACACCGAAGGTACCTACCACCTACGATTGCAGCTCGTCGCAACTCAGCTGTACCAGGCTCCCTCGCCGCCCACGCATTAAGGTATGTGCCTTTAACCTGATTACCGCTGTGAACGCGAGTGTTACTCATTACTACTCATTACTACGCTAGTGTACTCATTCAGACTGCAGACAGTTCAGGCCGTGAAGGCTAATGTAAATCGTCGCTGCCCTTGCATAAGGCAATGTGTATCTTTGTACCTATTATTGCTGTTCACTAATGTTCAACATCTGTCGTTAAGCTTAGAGCGCGCGTGCCAGCTGGTGCCCTTAATTATAGAGTAAGGTTAGATACAGGGCGACGCATTCTGCTACCCCATTGTAACTCGAAGTGAAATATATGATTGGTTAGTTAAGGGAACTATTGTTTGTTTCGGTTTGTGCATGTTCTGTTACAGATAGACGCCCCTTTATTGTACGAATTATTGTACGACGGAACGAGGAAGCTGTGAGCGTGCAGGTGAGTGGGACAGCTGCGTAGTCGTGGTCGGATGGACACCTAATCACAATCCTTGCTTAAGGCAATCCCGAAGTTGTTGTTTGACCTTGCAACTCTTGAATAATCTTATTGGCGGAGTATTTTTGCATGCTTCGCTCCCGTCTAACCGTCCAGGCCCGGTTAGCCGGGTTACGACAGGCTTGGTGGCGCCCTCATAATTTCGACATACCCTGTATATATTATGCCACAGCGCGCTTGCCCAGAACGTATCGTGTGACTCACGCCCGACTCCCTGAGCGTTCCAGCCGTGGCCTATTAGCCTATTTCGAACCGATCTCAGGGCAAGTGTGTCATGTTTTCAGGACTGATTCCGTGGTGCGATGCTCACCTTGGGTGGGTGTCGTAAAGTCCTTTTCATACCGTAACAGTTTTAAATCAAAATATCAATTCGGCCTTGATGTGACTGTTAAAATTTGATAGGTGACTCATAAACCTAGTTAAAACGACCGATCGAAAAAAAAACGACTTTAATGATAGGTGCTTGAGTAAATTTCCTTTATTTTTGTATCCGATGTGCGAATTCTTCTTTCTTGCCAATTGGATCAGCATGGAGTGTCCATTAACAACCAAAATGGTAGTGAGTAGTGGCACAGAACGTATTCTGCTGTATCGCCATCCTTGTTGCATCCGCGATAGTTCGGGCTATGGCTATCCACCAGTCCCATCCTGTGCATGTTGGTCTAGAGTGCAGTGTACAGACGACTAGTCGAAGGTTCTTTCGGGACAGTTGCAAGCAATATTTGGCTGTCTTTGGTAAGGGCACTGTAACAGCAGCCCTTGCTTGACGAAAGCTTTGCATGTCAACCCATCTTTGTATAAAGCTGTTTAAGGGTTTTTGATATATAGTATGGAGCTTAATGTTGTCAGAGATATACCGATTACAGGTTTTGGCCCCCAGAGAAGTTGTTCGGAAGCCAGCCTCTCAGTCTCATCAGCCTCGTCATTGCCGTAGTTGCCGTCATGTCCATTCACCCATACAACGGAAACGTAATATTTTTTTAAATATCTTCGAGAGCTTCACGGCACTGCAGTACCACACCTGAGCTAATTTTGCAACTGCCCACGGGTAGTCACTGAAGATACCGATACATTGGTTCTCAATTCTTCTTTCAAGAATTTCTTTTGTACCATGCATTATTCCAATTACTAGGGATGAGCCCCCGCCCCCCTCTCCCGAAAGAAAATCCTAGCTACGTCACTGACTCAAGGTCATACAAATGATTGAGAAAAGACGTAAATACAACCTTTCGGTAAAGTAAACGGAAAGAAGCTTTGGCGCATCATGATCCCTACAGGTTTTCTTCCACATACAGTTAAAATTATCCAACATTGAAAAATTCCACTCTACTATTTGCTGATGACTAGACTTTAATTGCGAAATCAGAAGACGACCCACAAAACAAAACTATTATAGCTTTCTACGGAAAAGATCATCTAAGAACAAAAATGTAATAAATAATAGACCCATTTAACAAAAATCAGAAATTGAATATCTGGGCTGTAATGTTTCCTACATTATCAACACATAGACATAGAAATGACGATAGATAGATTCCAATATACGTGTGGTACAATAAAAAGAACTTTCAATATAAAGACACGACCAATTCTTCTGCATGAAAATAAAAGCTGACAATGACAACAAGTGAGAAAAATAATCCAAGCTGTAGTGGTGCACATGGGAAGATGATAAAAGGAATGAGGAAATGCGCGTAGAACTCCATATAACAAATACATTAGAAATGATTTACGACTACAAACAGAATTGGATTGACCGCGTGTTTAGAATGGACGAGAAACGGTTACCAAACCTATAGGGTGACGCAGAGTGGAAGGACCAAGAAGCACACAGTCCGAACAGTTTTAGAGCATGGATACTGAACAGGTTTTATTATAGACCATGCCAGTAGACGATGATTATTATTATTACTCTGCAAGACAAACTTTCAAAACAAAATATCCCGTATAATAATAAAACCTTCTACACCACAGTTCTCCAGTCCTTCTGCTAATGTAGTCCCGCTTGGGTAAATCTGCTGAAGAGCAGCACCAATGGCCTAATATCCACCATCATAAATACTGGTAACTGGTAGCCTGCAGATGGCACTTGGAGCCATAGCTAAAAATTGGGAATCTCACGAGGATCAGTTTTCCAAAACCTTCTTCGTCTATGATACTCGAAGTTTCAGATGAAAAGATATTACCCCTATGGCATAACTCCGTAACCCCAGTGTGCCAAAACATAATCATGAGGTGATGTAGATTCTGATCACGAGGTGATGCAGATTCTGATGACAATCTTCGGGTAACAAATGTCAAATCAAAACTAAAAAAGAAACATACATAAGAGAATGGTTTAACAATAACAAAGAGAAGATATGTATATAGAAGATACTGTTACAGCAGAAAGTGAAAGTGTGGAAATAATCAAATCTGAAGCAGAATACACATTAAAGGAAACTAAAGAAGGAAAGACAGTAGACCCGATAAAAATAGGAAGAGAAGCAATGAACAATAGGTACTCGTACACTAACGATACCGCAATTTTAGCTGAGAATATAATAGACTTGCAGGCACTCTTGAAACTGAACAACGATGAAAGCAAAGCAATGGGTCTAACAGTTAATATAAAAAACTAAACATACGATAACAAGTAAAAAAGATAGACAACGAACAATTATTATTGGTTGGCAAACAGTTGGAAAAATAGTGCGTTTATAAAATACAACTCAATACTGAGTAGTGGATCCTTCGATCTAACCATTCCAGTACAGTTGATGATATGTTGGGTCCCAACTGATGCACGGGGTGGAAACCTGAACTTTAAAGATATATAATAAATAATAATAATAAATATAGATGCCTTGGTAATGTGGATATATAGGATAATGCTTAAAATACCTTGGACAGCACACAGAATAGAAAAGTCAAAAGAACTAATAACTATTATTAAACAGAGGAAGACTGTATACCCTAGCCATATACTACTTACTTACTTATCAGCTTTGTCATTTACCATTAGGTATCGGGGTCATATACTAAGAAACAACAAATACCAGCCATTGCAAATAATAATGAAAGAAAGACTATAGGAAAACAATGGAGTTGGAAAAAAGTTTCTGGCTGAAAACATCCAGGAATGGACAAGCATGAACATGAAACAGCTATTCCATACAGCCAGGAAGAGAAAGGCATTTAACCAAGATGTCACCAACCTTTAGATTAGAGAAGGTATGGAAAGAAGAAGGAAGAACAGACCAGAAATTATTTGCGTTCGCCCAGATATGATATTAAAATACTAATACATATTCTGTTGGAATTTTATCGCTGGTTCGACTCTTCTAACAATACCTTCACAAACATTGACTTAAACAGGTATAAAAATTCAAAAACAATTTGATTCTTCTGAACACGGATTTCCACGAAAGCCAAACTTTAAAACGAAGTATTTCGCTTCCGCTTTAACCGGAAGTAGCATTATGTGGCTGCTATTCTATTGCACTCCATAAAGTCCAAATGAAATAAAAAACAAATCCATAACATTATATGGTTTTGTTTAAAAATAGTATTTTCATACAAGGCAAACTTTACATCAAAATATTCGTCCAACAACAACAACAATTACTTCCGCTTTATCCGGTAATGCAATTATAATACCAATAATCTATTGGAGTGTTGCCGCTGTTTGGTCTCACCTAACAATATATTTACAAATCCTCTTCTTTTCTAACAATATATTTACAAACCCTCTATGAAGTCAGCATAAAAATACAGCAATTTGATTCTTCTTTTTTAGAAAATGGATTTCCGTGAAAGCCAAACTTTAAAATGAAGTAGTTTGCTTCCGCTTTAACCGGAAGTAGCATTGTGATGCTACTCTTCTATTGCACTCGATAAATGAAATAGAAAAAAAATCCATAACTGTATATGGTATTGTTTGAAAAACGTATTTTCATGCAAGGCAAACTTTCAAGCAAAATATTTCGTCCAATAACAACAACAATTATTTCCGCTTTATCCGGAAATGTAATTAGAATACTAATGTTCTATTGGAGTGTTGTCGCTGCTGCTATCAATATCTTTACAATCCGTGACTGAAACAGGTGTAAAAATTCAAAAACATTTTTTTCCTTCTTTTAGAAAAAACAATTTGATTTTTCTTTTTTAGAAAACGGATTTCCACGAAAGCCAAACTTTAAAACCAAGTATTTTGCTTCTGCTTTAACCGGAAGTAGCATTGTGTTACTACTATTCTATTGCACTCTATAAAGCCTAAATGAAATAGAAAACAAGTCGATAACATTATATGGTTTTGTTTGAAAAACGTATCTTCATGCAAGGCAAACTTTAAAGCAAAATATTCGTCCAATAACAACAATAATTATTTCCGCTTTATTCGGCAATGGAATTATATAATGGTGAGGCACTAACACCCCATGAAGGAGCTTGGCCTGCAAGGCGGAAGGTTAGAGCTTCCGTATCCTCGCTCTCACACCCGACTGTCGCGTGTCAAATTCATGACACGTGGTGATGTGGTGAGCACCACGCATTAGACAGCCGCATTATTACCCCTTGTTCTTTCGAACGCAGGTTCCCAATTATTTAAAGCGACTGGGTAGGCCGCCCGCCAGGCATCGATCTGGGATTTGAACTCCAGACTTCCGCGCCGCAGTCCGATGCTCTAACCATCTGAGCCACGCTGGCGCTTCGGCAATGGAATTACAATACCAATAATCTATTGGAATGTTGTCGTTGTTTGGTTTCTTCTAACAATATATTTACAAACTCTGTATGAAGCAAGCATAACAAATTCAACAGCAAGTTTATACTTTTTTTTAGAAAACGTATTTCAATGAAACCCAAACAAAGTATTTCGTGGCTGTGTTAACCGTGAGTAACATTGTGATGCTACTATTCTATTACACTGTATAAATTCTAAATGAAATAGAAAAAACCATGGTATGGTTTTATTTGAAAACGGAATTTTAATGCAAGACAAAATTTAGAACAAAATATTCCGTCTAATAACAAAAACAAAAAATATTTCTTCCGCTTTATACGGAAGTGAAATTGAAATGCTAATAATATTCTCTTGGAATGACGCCGCTGTTTCGCCACTTCTAACACTATATTTTAATATGTATTTATAAAGCCCGAATGAAACGGGCATAATCAAATCAATTCTTCTCTTCTAAGAAACGTTTATCCGTGCAAGTCAAATTTTTAAAACGAAATATTCGTTTAATAATAGAAATGCAGATTACTTCCGTGTTATCCGGAACTGACACTTAAATATGAATATTCTAGTGAAATGTTAATGCTGCTTCCATTCGATTCTATATTTAATTTCGTCAACAAAATACATAGAAATTACTTAAGCTTTATTCGTAAATCACGTTGAAACTTTGATAGTCTTTTGCCTCTACTCTTCTTCTAGCTAGCATTTTTTATTTACAAAGCACAAGAAAATAGAATTGTTAGGTATTAAGTAGGAATGCTGCTGATTCTTCGACTTTTCTAGCACTCTGTACTTCCAGAATTTGAATGAAACCAGCAGGAAAACAACAAAGCAATGCATCACGCTCAAAATCTTTCATTGCATATGTAGGCCCTAACCTTCAAAAATAACGGCAAGTTGTTTCCTTGTCATCAATCCCGCGTCCTCCAAGACCAACCGTTGCGACAAAGTACACATTTTGATATATTAAAGCATTATCGATTAAGGCGCGAAGGCCATCAAGAGTCATCCTAGATTCGTACAGGTTTATAGGTCGCCGGACAAACAATGGAAATTTTTAAAATGACATAAAAGGAAATGCGCCAATAGAAACGCGCGATTTTTTGTTGAAATAGTGGTTTAGAAGTGAATAATCATTAATCACAATTAGCAGTAGGCGCTGCTATCACTGCTCATGTTATTCATTAGATTACTAAGCCGTGTTTTGTTTCTAGAACGTAGCGTATGCTAAGAATACCATTTTCATTGGGTGGGCGGTTGCCGCTAATTTTAATTAGTAATCACCGATAATCAAGTCATCAACAGAAATATGCTCAAGGTGACCTTACGTTGTATTTCTACATAATTATGGAAACTATTTTCTAGGTATGTCTAGCCTTGATAAACGGCAATTTTAAAAGCATTTTAGATAAACCATTCGTATTTGACACATTGTTTTTTTTTTAATTAATAGACATCCACGATCCAAATTTTTCAAAACGAGTTATACCTGCATGATTTCTAGCCTCATAGAGATATTTGATAGTTAATCTCATAATTTTTTAAAAAGTGGGTCAAGAATTAATCGTTTTAAAATTCCTTTCATTATAGACTCATTTGGATAATTTGGGAAAAATACAAATAAACAGTTCAGATATTTGTAGACGTTTACCAGTACCGTTAAACAAGCCGTGGGACCCAGACTTAAATACTAAATAACAGCAATTATTTTCGCAAGTAGACTAAAAAGAAAGCTAACAATATAATTGTACTAACTGGAGTAACTGCACCCACAAGCGCCCCGTCGCGTCGGAGCCCCTTTAATGAATTTAGCGTCGGTGTCGATAGCCACAATTATTAGTTTTATTTTTAGCATGGTAACGTATGGAAGCTAAAACTTTCAGTAGTTTTTTCCACCGAAAATGTTTCATGATTTAGTCAAAGAGCAGATTTGTCTATTACGCAGAGCTACTAGAAAATGAGCAACATAAACAAGAAGGCAACGAGAAGGCCACCAAAAAATTGATTAGAATGAGGACATGGAATGTGAAAGTATTTATGAAGAAGGATCGATCAGTTAAAAATTTGGAGAAAGAAACTACAAAATATATAAAGTAGCCATGGTAATACTAAACAATATGTAAAAGGCTTTACCCAGAACTTCACTCATCGACATTGTGACACTAAATAATTTTAAAAAGAAATTAAGTTAGGAGTAAAAATATCTTTACGTTTCTAATAATTAAATTTTCAAATAAAAATAAAAAATCCGTTACCGGAGGGATTTGAACCGCGGCGCTTGCGACTGCGAACAAATCGTTGACCAATTTCTCGCAACCCCGCGGAGCCCTTTTCATATCATTGCGTTTCAGCTGGCTTAACCTTCACGCCGGGCATGTCTTAAGTTTCGTGCCGAAGCGAGGTGCGTTTCAACCAAATCAGGCAATGGACAATTAATTATATTTTT
The DNA here is from genome assembly GCA_940337035.1 of Agriotes lineatus. Taxonomy (NCBI): domain Eukaryota; kingdom Metazoa; phylum Arthropoda; class Insecta; order Coleoptera; family Elateridae; genus Agriotes; species Agriotes lineatus. The sequence goes on from OW679194.1 coordinate 250,287,723, forward strand.
TACATCAATAAACCAATGCAGATACTTAATTCTTTCACTAAAAATTTCTTCGTTCCTTTTTAAACATATCATACGCATATCATCCTATGATTACGCACAAATTCTTTGCACATTTTTGACTTGTAGAACATTTATTATCTATTATCTGTTAGGTCCAATTTTTGTCAAGGATAAAGCCTACGCTATGTACAAATTAATACTTTTATGTATGTCTGAGTTCAAGCAAAAATTAACAAAATTTTATTTTTTAAGATGCTCACGCTGTATATATTTGTCTCAAATTTTCTCGGTTCTATGCCAGGTAGATACATAATATGTATGTAAAATATCGTCTTCCTCCAAGAAATAGTTTTTGAATTATACCGGCAACAGACAGACAGACAGACAGACACCAGACAGACAGACAGACGGAATTGAGAAAACCTGTTTTTCGTCATCTAGGGACCCTGACACGTGAAGATCTGAAGGTGATTTTTTCGTGATTACAATAGGTACTTCTTTCGTCTTTCAGACGAGGGAAGTAAAAACAGAACAGAACGAAACGAACATAGACTCTTCTCAAGAACTGGAGAGAGACTGTGCTACATATAAATAAAGTACAGGAGTAGTATAGTACTATTGAATGTATATGCTACAGCTGTGCGATTATCAACATTTAAAATCGACTAATCGATGGTTTGATTAATTAAATAATCGATTAATCAAATAATTAAAAATTGTATCTACTCCTACTGTATAATGGCCATGAATTATGATTCATAATTCACGGTTTGCAGCCAATCATAAAATTCTATTTTCATAATTCAATAGTTTGCAAGTTGCAACCAATCAGAAAAGTATATTTTCATTATTCAATAGGTTGTAGCCAATTACAAAATTCATTCTTATTATTAATAGTTATTTATGGTACAAGTGTGTTATAAGGGAAATAAGTCACGAGAAAAAACGGGTAAGCCACGAGCACTTTGTGCGAGTGGCTTTGTTTTTAAAAGTGACTTATGACCGATAACACACGAGTTCCATACATAATTTTATCCAACACCTTCAGAATTTCGTTAAAACGCATCCTTTTTCTGATGACAGTTGTGACATTTTTATTTGACAAATTATTAAAAGTAGCTCAATTTATGGGAAGGCTTTGACGCGATCACCATGGCACATAAAAGTTTTGTTTACATTGAAACAATAATCGTGTTTGGTTTCACAAAAGTGTCAACACATGAAAACGACGCCGAATACCTAATGGAAGAAAAAGTGTTTGTTCCTGCTGAAATTCAAAATGATGCTAAACTAGCATTATCAAAAATAATACCCAAGAAATCGAAGGATATTTATGAAAAGGAATTCGGGCTATTCAAGTCCTGGAGAGAAGAGAAAGGAGTTAGTGGTATAACCGAAGAAATATTGTTGGCGTATTTTGTTGAAATTGGAAAGAAAAATGTAGGTTCGTCAATGTGGACAAAATACTCGATGTTGAAAGCAACGTTAAAATTTCATAAAAATGTCGACATATCGAAATATGGTAGGCTTATATCTTTCTTGAAAAGTGAGTCAAGAGCACATAAACCAAAGAAAGCCAAGATTTTGGAAAAGGAACATATTGAGCAGTTTCTAAGAAGTGCTCCGGACAGTGAATATCTGATGGAGAAGGTGAGATAGTGCCTATTTGATTTCCGTAAATCCTATTTAAATATATGTTTATAGGTTGCACTAATAATGGGTATTGCGGGGGCATGCCGTTGTAATGAGCTGACAAATTTGAGTGTTGAGCACATCGAAGACAAGGGATCATATCTCTATATTTCCATTCCTGATACAAAAACCAACAAACCTCGAAGTTTCACTGTCATAAACGAGGGATATCCTGTCAGTCCTATTGATCTCTATAGAAACTATGTTTCATTACGACCTGCCAAGGTACCACACCGTAGATTTTTTTTGAATTACAAACATCAAAAATGCACGATCCAACCAGTTGGAATAAACACATTGTCTAAGGTGCCATTCCGAATCGCATCTTACTTGAAACTACCACATGCAGAGGCTTACACTGGTCACAGTTTGAGACGGTCTTCTGCTACACTGTTGGTTAATGGTGGAGACAACATAACAGCGCTTAAACGCCACGGTGGATAGAAATCGTCTACTGTGGCAGAGGGGTACATTGAAGAATCGTTGGGAGAAAAAATTAACACAGCAAGAAAAATTCAAGGAGGTTCTGAGTTCACCACCGCCACTGTTCCAAGTATTGTAGTGAATAGCGCAGAATCACGTAATGAAATTTCCAATAATAATGTAAATTGTCAAATGACTAGAAGTAACAACTATGCAATTGACATTAATATAAATATTAATATTAATAAGTGATGTTCTAAAATGTATTATATTGAGTATGTAATATTGCGTTATGGATGTAATATGTTCTGTAATGTGTTCTGAATAAAATGTTAATTTTCAATAGTTTTTTTTATCGAGAGTGACTTATGGTTTATAACACACTAGTGCCTTATGGTTTATAACTCACTAGTGACATATAGGCCACTTTAAATTCCTAAAATCACCATAGTTATGGGCTTAATAACTCACAGTGTTGGATAAAATTATTTTTCATGTGTACAAACTTGATTTCTAAATTATCATATTAATAACTGTCATATTTTGACAGTCTGCCTTCATGAATCTGGAAATTGTACCCTGGTCAAACACTAGAAGAAAATGGAGGTAGCATAGATGAGTCTTCTGAGACACTTAGCAGGCTGCGCATTTCTAGTCTAAAAAACAACCAACATATAAGGCAGGAATTAGGAATTAGTAACCTAACAGAGAAAATAAAGGAGTATCAAACCAACTGGCGACAACACCTTAATAGAATTATCAACAACCGTATTCTCACACAGCTTCTCAATTACAGACCGATGATGGGAATAAGATATGAAGGACGTCCAAGAAGGCGTTGGATATATTAATATGGAAATGCCAGAACAAACCGAAGGTTT